>OX578152.1:13370000-13617500 GCA_951213105.1 Amaurobius ferox | reverse complement strand
ACACATAAAATGTCATCTATATATCTAAACATGTGCATATTATGCAAGCTTGGATTAATGTTTTTTTCATAGAAGAATAAATACAGATTAGCTAACAATGATGAGGCACACCCCCCTTGTGGGATACCAACCTGTTGTTTAAAAATAGTACCACCATGTTGAATATAATTCTCATAAAGAGTGAAGTTAAGTAATTTTTTAAAAAGAAAATTTGAATATTTTAGGTTGATATTATATTTTTCAAAAATTCCTAAAATAATTCTATACAGATCATCTATATTAATATTATTAAACAAATCTTTGAAATCAAAGGTATAAATACTACGAATATTAGTAAGAGTTTTCAATTTCTTAACTACTTCAAAACTGTTTTTTACAATATGACAATTTTTTGAGATTTCATCTGACGAGGATACTTCATGCAATATCTTTAATAATAATTTTCCAGCATTAGTAATGTAAGAATTATGCCCACTGGTAATGGTTCGAAAAGCAACAGGGGATTTATGAAACTTGGGTACTAAAACAATATATGGAATGTTATTACAACTATTTTTTAGATGGATTTGCTTATATTTGGCTGATATTCTATTGTATAAGATTTTAAGGTTAGTTTTATGTAAATTATAGATATGATTATTAAGTAAGTGTGACTGAAGGGTATTTTTATAATAATATTTACAAATAATTGAGTAGTTTCCACTTGCCTTATCGACATATGTAATGACAAAATCATTTTGTATTTCTTTAATATCATTTTTAATTGAATTAAGTTTATATGAATTATTAATTTTCTGATTATATATATAATGATTTAAGTATTGCTCTATTAAGACTCTCCAAGGTTTAAAGGCTTCTACAGGGATTTGATATTTATAACTGATTTTATAAATAAATTTATTTAAGTCAAGAAATAAACCTTTACATATTAATTTATGTTTAAATTTAGTAGGTATACGGTACTTAGTACCCAGTAACATCAGTGATCTTAGTGCATCATAATTAATAATATTTAGATTTCCCGTTATAACATGCCCATGGTGTTTATCTACGAAGTCTTTGTATTTTTCTAAATGACAGTGGCAATATGACTCTTTATCCAATTCATAGTTTTGATTAATATCTACTGATTTGGCAATTTGATTATAGTTGAAAATATAACGTCCTAGCGGTTTATCATATTTATATGCAATTTTAGGATTTACATGTTTGACTGGAAAGTAATTGGAAACCGATTTTAAGAAATTATTTATCTTCAGATTATTTAATACAGAATTAGTAAAATTCAAGGTACAATATTCATTTATTTTAGTATTTTGTTTTGATTCGTCATTAAAGTTTAAGTCTGTGACATATAAATAATTATTAAGATTTTTACTTCTGGTAATGAGCAAATCATAGAATAAATGTTTAAAATGAACGTTATCAAATGCAGTACTTAGAAAAAGATTATATACCATATTTAATTGCTGTTTTTTAATTGCGAAAATCCAGTTTTTACATTGTTTCCAATCAAAGGTAATTTTAAAATTTGCATGTTGCTGAAGGATGGCATTTTTTAGTTCAGATAATGATGGCAATTTTTTATTATATTTACTTGTTCTTTTAGTTCTTTTTGATTTACTTTTATGATTGTTGAAGGAATTATAAATATTATGGTCTTCATTAGGAGAATTAAAGGACTTTTTAACAATATTATGATGGTTAAATATTTGATTGAGTCCATATATATATATATATATATATATATATATATATATATATATATATATATATATATATATAATTGATGGGTTTTTTCTGACGTTGGTCTACTGTAATAATCGCACCAAAAATTATTTGCTCAATTTTTTCTAAACGTTTAATGTTAAAGTAACTTTTCTGATATCTCTATATCTCGCCATAATGTATGTATCTCGTCCAAGCAAAAATGTATATATCTGGTTAAAGTAATTTACAAGGGAATCATATATTTGATAATATTTGGCATATATGAATTTGCATGATTTTGTTTCCATTTTAGATATAAAATGCATAATATCTCGAGAACGGTACATGTTTACACCCTATAAATTACATTTTCTTTTAAATAAAATCATATATAAAATATTTATTTTATTAAAACTTTTAAGCGTAAATTTGTTTTTATTCCAAATCCGTGAGTTTTGAAGGTTTCTTAAATTTTTCGTACCCTCCTTATTCGTTCACGTCCAAATTCAATAGGAAACTGATGTTCATTGGTTGGAATTTTCGTACTTACTTTGTATTTGCTCAATTTGATTAAGAGACATCGAGCCCACTTAATCAGATATAAGAGCACAGATACACAGACAGACTGTTATTAAAAAAAGAGTTGATTCTGAATCAGAGATACTCAAAACATGTGAAATCATCAAAATTCAATAGTCGGATTTTAATACGTTTCCTTTACATATACTATACTTTCTGGGGAAAGTAAAAAGCGTTTATTGTGCATATATTTTGTGCGACAAAATATTTTAATAAGCACAACTAATATAATATGTCATGCATCAAATTAAAATCCAGATGCGAAATTTTTAATCTAAAAATTCGATTTGTCTTTTACTGTTCATATCAATCTTTTATAATTTAGAACATATTTCGTGTGAAAGTAAAAAAAAATATTTGTTAGGACAGAAACATATTAGTTTTTTCGAAAAGAAAATGTTAAAATTATTAAAACATTGTAATTAATTCTGTATATTTATAAATGGCATCGTATTTCCGACAAAAGAAGTAAACATTTTTTACAGTTTTACTAGGTTCGGACGCATAAGCGTCCATATAGAATTTGCATGTTTCGTAACTCTCCGATTTTAGCCAGAGATACTGCAACCATAGATGTTATTCACATTAAAATCTACATAGGTAGTTGCAATGTAAACTAATTATCATTTTTAAATAACATATTAATTCTTTCCTAACATATTTATTTATTAGGAATACATGACACAATGAATTATTCTTTCATGACATATTTGTGACATATTTATATTTTAATACTACATTTATACTGACACATTTATACATGATATATTTATTCTATTCTTCGAAGATTTACATAAGAATACAAAACTAATAAAAATACCAAATTAAAAGAAAATTTAAAAGGGAAATCTAAAATAATTCCAAGCTTTGAAAGTAATTGGAAGTTAAATCCTTTACGTTTTAAAACATAAAAGTTAAAAAACGGATGAGTCTGTCTGATCTATAAAGTGCTTCCTTAAATCAAAGAAATTTTATTGCCTATCTTAATTTTTTTTCACTTTAAACAAAACCTTTGTTTTTTTGTCCTAATATTTCAATTGTGAAGGGAAAATGTCGAAAGTTTGGGGCACAAATAGATTTTCAATACGCTCATATTCCTACGGTTTTAAATTTGTGTAAAAAGTATATCTCTATATTAAAAATATCTACGAATTTTTGCCTTTGCTTCGCAAACAGACAGAAAAACGCACAGTTATGAAATTTTGCTTATAGTTTAATATGATCTCATAGACGTACAACACTGGATAGAAATTTTGATTTAAACCTTTTTTCATTCAACATTGATAACATAAAATTTTCAGAGGTTATTTTCTGTTCATAGAATCTGATCAATAGTATTCACTAATTTTAAAAGTACACCCGATAGTTTTTGTAATTATAATATTGAATTAAATCATTCACCCATGACCAATCAATATTTTTTGTTCAAAGTTCAAAAGTTTTTTATTTGAAAAGGGAATGAAAGATGAGCTCGACTTTTGTCATCAGCGTTTTTTTTATTTCAAATTAAAGAGTAATTTAAAGAAGTGGTGATCATAAAATGTACTTTTAAAATTATTTTTTTTCTCATAATTAAAAATGCAAATATGGGTGGAAATTTGTACTTCAGATGGAGTGGGTAATAATGACCATTTAAATTCCAATTACAAATATTATTTGAAGTCATTTTTCATGACTTCTTTATTTTTTATGCTTACTTATCAAAAGCGTTTATTTATGTGCGATAATGCTCAATTTTTTGCTTTAAATGATGGTTACACCTTCAATGTAATATTTTCAGTTAAATGAAACTTTTGCTTTTATATTGAGGCACATTTTTTACAATTTTTTTCTTAATAACAGACTCGTATACGAATGCATTTAAATGAAAGTTTAAAAATGAAAATTTTTTTGGTGTGCAGTTTTGGAAAAGTCCTCAATTTTCCGTTCATTTTTTCAGAATATTAACAGAAAATATAAAAAAATAATAATTTAAAATTCTTTAACGAGTATTGATTTAATATATAATTTTTTAAACAGTGAATAACGTCATTATAGAACGGTAATGTATCAACGTGTAATATATCGATATTGATATAATGTACGTTTCTTGCTTATGGAGAGAAATCATAATCAAAGGAATAATGATGGTAAGTACACTGAACAAAGAGTAATTAAAACAAGAATTTACGATCGAGCCTTCATATATGGTGGCAAATAGTTTTGCACTTAATTTCCAACATAACTGTTAAGTGTTTTTATTCTCATTTGCATATTAATTTTGTACAGCCATGTGAATTTTCGGAAAAACAGGAAGTGACATCGCCCGAACTCGAAATTGAAATATATAGTACACCCCCGACCCTGTCTGGAAATTGATACTCAATCCATATCTGTCACTATCTAGGCTCTATGTATGACCGATCATAAGGAATAGACGTTTTAAGAAACTATTTTGAACCCGAAAAAGGAAAAGATCCGGGAGTGAAATCCTCTCTGAACTTCCATTGTTCTCTGGAATTTGAAGCTGAATCCATATTGGTTATCATTTGTGCTATATCTATAGCAAATAGATATAGCACAAATGATAACCAATATGGATTCAGCTTCAAATTCCAGAGAACAATGGAAGTTCAGAGAGGATTTCACTCCCGGATCTTTCTGCAAATTCTGAGAAATAGATGTTTCGAGGGAAAATGTAAATTTTTAAATCAAAGGTAACTGCTCCAGAACAGGAAGTGAAAATCGTTAGCGAGTACTCCCTCCGGAATTTGATGCTGAATTCATATGAGTTAATCTATCTAAACTTATCTATAATCAACTCTGAGAAGTAGATATATCAAGGAACATATTTGAAGAGCAAGTGGAAAAGAAACCTGAAGTGAATATTCTTAGCGATCCATCCTACTTTCTTCAGAAATTGATGCTGAATCTATAAGCTACCATCTAAGCTTCATCTATAAACTACCATCTAAGCTTCATCTATAGACAATTATTAAAAATAGATGTTTCAAGTAAAATAAAACGTGTGAACCGAAAATGGCAAAAGAACCAGAGGAGAAAATTCTTAGCAAATCCCTCATTCTCCTTCGGAATTTGTTGCATTTATCAGTTACCATTTGAATTCTGTAAATAGTGGATCCTGAGAGAAACACTCTTCAAGAAGAAATGTCTTCTTAAAAGCAAAAGTACAGCAAAATTTTGGTCACACTCTAATATTTTGAATAATCATAAGGCATACTCCAATAAGTACAAAGTTTATTATTTTTTTCTAGTAGATTGTGTAATATCGCTAGAATGAATCAAGCGATTTCTGTGGAATTGGGTTTGATTTTGTCAATCAGCAACAACAATGAAGCTAATTTCAGCGAGACCGAGTCATTAGTTTGCAACAATTACTTTTGTTGCTCTGGGGTGTCGATAAATTGTAGTGAAAGTCATGTGTTCACACAGATAAGATACCAGAAATATCGGAATACCAGAAATATAGGAATACCAAAAAATCTTTAATACCGGAATCACTTCTATATACAAGAAGCATTTTTCGCGAAAGAACTCGCATCAGATACATAATATGACTAAATATAGGCAGGCAGATTTTAATAGTACATTTTTACCTTTTAAACGGGATCAATCTCCCGCGATTGATACGACGTGTAAAATTTTCGTCTTCTAGGTAAACTTTAGTCTTCTATGGTAACTTTTGGCAGGTCAAGAGAGACTTTTCGACATCCCTACCCCACATTTTGTACACCCTGGGAAAGAAATCGAAATCCGATTTCGTTAGGTTCGGTCTAGCGATTGACATGGCGTGTAAAGATTTTAGATTTCTATGGAAACTTTAGTTTTCTAGGGTAACTTTTGGAAGGTCTAGAGAAACTTTTCGACATCCCTAGTCCACATTTTGTACACCCTGGGATAGAAATCGAATATCCGATTTCGTTAGGTTCTGACCTGCGGTTAATACGACCTGTAAAAATTTAGTCTTCTACGTAAACTTTTGTCTTCTAGGGTACCTTCTGGAAGATCTAGAAAAGATTTTCGAAACTTCTTCCCAACATTTTGTACACCTCGGTAAAGAATAGGTCGGACGGCCTGGGTCTCAACAACAACAATCCCGGGAAAGAAATCGAATATATCATTCCGTTAGGTTCTGTACCGTTGTTGATACGACGTGCAGAGTTTTAGTCTTCAAGGTCACCAGATGGCTTTTGGCAGGTCTTTAATCGGCACTTCCATGTGGCGGAGAGGAAAGATCGGACGCCAATGTCTGCAAAGAGGGATCGAACTGTTTGGGTTAGGGTAAGTCAAATACCTGTCTTTTTGAGAGGTGCTTCGTTTGGGATTGACGCTGTCCCACCCGTAAGCAAAAGGTTAAAAGCGTGCAAATATCTAGTCTTCTGGATTGCTAGGGTTTTCTGAAGGGTGTAGACAGACTAAAACAATACATTGCAGCAATTATATGGACAAGCGACATTCTCCATTTTTAACTCAGCGAAATCAACATTTGACTAAATTTTGTGATTCCTTTTACTCGAAAACTACGATAAGAAGGAAGATGAACCTGTGCATTACATGTAAAATTGCACACCTATGGGCAGAATTACAATTTCAATAATCAAAACGAATTATTGCAGGGTGAAACTCCTTTTTTAAATCGCACATGCTCGCTTTTCTTCGCACAAATAGCAAGTAAACAACTTTTAAATATCTAATTAAAGCATGCGCAATTGCATGCATTGTGATTTAAATGTCCTCCTGCATATTAAAGGCATCTTTGCGATTCAAATATGCTACATTGAATTCAATGTTTTCCTGTATGATAATTTGTTTAATTTCATATTCACATTCTAGAAACTTATATGGCATTATAATTCTTAAATATTGAAATAAATGTGTTATATTTCTAATTTCATAATTATTTGTTAAATTGAGTTTTAATTTGAAATATTTCACAGCTCGCATACGTCATATGTGCTACTGCATTTAAAGCCGGCTTTTTTGCCAGTTAAACAGACTCCAGTGAAATCTCGCATACCAAATATTTTAAAATGCAAAAATCCATAAAATATTGAGTCATCTTAAAAATGCATTTTTGAAGAACAAATGCGTTTCTTTCAGAGATTATGATGGATTTCAAATTTTTAAATAATGATAAGGATCCCATTACGGAAGACTTAAAAACAAATTATAAATATATATATGCAGTCATTTTACGTATTTATTGAAGCGTAAAGGAAAATAGGATATACTTTCCCAAATTTTAATAAGCGAAAACCTAAAAAACCGTAGCAAAATCTTTGATTGAAACAAAATAGTCGTTATTATCGAAAGTATTCATCCTTAAGCGCAATCCATACTTTTTTTCCCAAGCTTTCTATTATAATAATTTAAAAAATAATACTCCATGCTTTTATCATAACCATTTTCATTTAGTACTTAAAAAGTTAAAAATTCGACCGAGCACGCGCATGGAGGTAAAAAAATGTGTCTCATAATTATTTAAAACGTTTTTGCATATAACAGCGGAAACGGGTACTTCAGTCGGAGAGGGAAAAGTTATGATTTTAATTTAAATTTCAAATATCATTTGATGTTTTTTCTAATGACTGTTTCATATTTTTAAATATCTTCTTGAAGAGCACCAATTTATGTGCAAGATTAGTTTTTAATACAAAGTTGTCTTGTAGATGAAACTTTTCCATGATAAAAGCATCCTATTTTTTTTCTCGCAAATTTCTTATTAATAAAAGATACGTTTGCCACTGAATTCAAATAAAACTTTAAATATTTCGAAATCGTAGCTCCACTCGAATTTCTCATTGATTCATATTAAAGCTGCCATAACTATGATTTTGTCATAATACACTGGCATAAATATGAGTTCTGTCATAAACATCGGAAATGCAATTTTTATTTATTTTTTAATCTGTCATTCGCAAATTAATCTTTTAAAATTATTCGCAATATAGCTTTACATACTATTTTTCCAAGTTGGCAGCAAATCTATTACTCCGATGAAGTACGTAAAAGTAATATTTACACAATGCACCTCAATTGCATACCTTGGGCTCGTGTGGACTAAAATCTCCACTGATAAACACACACACACATATAACAAAAATAACGAGAAACAGATAGATCTCACAAAAAATACTTTATGCCAAAAGCCGTCGAACCAAGTACTATAAACAAAAACTTCTTTTCAAAAATAATATGAAATATCAAAATGTTTTGTGTCAAGTCCTCGCTTTACTGAAGCTGCACTTTCAGGTCTATTGGACTATATTGAGGAATTAAAACCCTTCAAGAATGGGTTGCGACAAATCTCCGGAAGTACCGAAGTTGTACTTTCAGGTCTAGGGTACCCTGTTGGAGGATACTATCCTGATTTGAAGAAGAGTTATGATCCTACAGTAGGGTACCGTAGACCTGAAAGTACAACTTTCGTTCTGCTAGGACTTGGCGCACATCATTTTGAGAGTTCCTAACTTTCTAGAAACAGGTTTCTGTTTCTTTTACTTGACAGGGAAACAATAAGTTTTTACTCTGAAGTGATGCTTTTGGGAGATGTTAATACTTTTATCAAAGTGATTATGGAATAATGATATAACAGGCATTGTAAATTGTACTTTAACCAATGTGCACAATTCCTTTCTGTTCTTTAAAATTTTTAAATTGAAAATCAAATTTATCTTCAAGTTTTAATAGAAATTATGTTTCTCCCAACTGAACAACCAAAATTAGCCATTATTCATTAAAATCGGTTCAGCTTGTTTAGGTATTAGGTCTGTCAACACTCAAGAAAAAAGGCCGTAATTATAAAACGTGTCATTTTCAAATTCTTTTTTTCCTTGAAGGCTGAGTTACAAACTCCTTGCAAATATGAGGACTGGTCAGCAGTTATTAAGCCAAAAAATTAACTCACGACAGAGAGTATAAGAAAGAAAGAAACACATATAAAAAAATCTGATGTGGACAGTACATGACTTTTCTTATATACTGCAATGAATTTACTACTTTTACAGTAAGAAAAATGTTATTCTTATAGTAGATACTTATATTCTTTCCAAAGTATTGAATTTTCTTCAATTAGTCGTCACTTCCATTGATTTAGCGCCATTTTAATCCATTTGGGGAGATTTTCGTTAATTTAACAACATTTAAAAAGGTTGCCAAGATGGCTACATTCCGCTAAATTTTTCGCCAAAATCTCGCCAAACGTTATGGACGGAGAAATAAATTATTCTTACAGCGGATAAATGACTATTGGCGTTCAAACACAAAAATATTACTCAAAGTATCTTTTCTAGTGAATGGAACGAGTTAGATCCACAAGAATAATGTCAAAAAATTTATCGCATGATATTACATATGAAAAGTGAGCATGTTTCTTAATAGTTAATATTTTTTTTAATTTATGGGATTATTTGATAAATTTATTTGAAAAATGTGCAATATTTCGAGAATGGTTCATGCTAGCGTTCTAAAGTTTATGTCAATCGTTTTCTAAGGAAAAATAACATAAGAAATGTTTATTTGCGTAACTTTCTTAAATGTTTTGATTTTTTGATGATTTTTTCAAAATTTCACTTGAAAATTTAGGGGTGTTCTGAACATTCGATTGCGTTTAAAAACAATAGGCTTCTAGTATTCACGGATTGTGATTTTTGTACCAAATTTCATTCGAATCGGTCCATTCGTTCTTGAGATATCGTGATTCACACACACACACACACACTTGAAACGTGCTCTCCCGTCGAAAACTCGAATTCGAATTTTCGACCCCTTCACAATACTTTTCTTATATATTATGTACGTATATAAGGAAAGTAAAAATGAGAGCAAAGGAACATAGTTATGCCAGAACTGGGAGAAATATAGTGCCATAGACAAATCATTAGAAGAGACAAATCGTTATGGTATCAGAGACAACTCTTAAGATGTTTTCAAACGATTCTTCTATTTTTTGCATTTCATTTGCTCAGAATTTTATTTTATTATCTATTTATTTATTCTGCATTGTATTTTAATTAATATTATGCTCTCTCTCTCTCTCTCTCTCAGTCCAGATAGGTCAGACAGTAGAAATCGTTTCGGTGTTAGGAGTTCAAAGATTAACCTTCTCTGAGTATTCTATATAATAAATGTCGAACCTGATTTTGTTTTCGGTGTAAATGGGGAGGGTGTTGGAAGGTCTATCCAGATCCTTTAGAAGTCGTCGGTGACCTAGAAGGGTGAACCTTTTACATTTGTGACTAATAGAACACACAATGTCTTCACTAATGGATCCAAAATCACATATGAGCAGAATGCGACGCTGCGTCTTTACAGATATTACTGCATCTACGACAGACCATTAAAACTCACAACAAAATTCCATAATTTCATACCAGATTTCTCTAATTCCAAGTAGAGCTACTATCATTTTACAAAGCAATCATACGGCTAAAACATTTTGCACTCAAAAGCACCATCACCAAAACAGACAGTCTTTCAAGCATTTAAGAAATACAAGGAGAAAACCTGAAAGCAAACTCATTTTTAAGATTTATAAACTTCTACTCACAGTCCCTCCAGACACGCTCCAAATCAAGTGGGTAAAACTCAAGGCTGAAATCATCGGTAAAAAGAGATCCTTGATATCTTATAAAAAGATGCAATAGAGAACACAAACGTATCAACATACAATATGGAATCCCTCAGTACTACCCTGAATTTTAACCTAAATCCTACATAAAACTTCACATGAGAAAGACATATTCAGGAAGTGGGAAGAAGACTGGAACAATATCTGAAATGGAAGAATCACATTCAACTTCATTCTAAAATTCGCAACCGATCGCTATACACTCTTCAAGCAAATTTCCAGGATGCTCTCTTACTGTGGCCCTTTTCCCGAACTCCTGTTAAGAATGAAAGCACTATGAACCTACCTCTGCAGATGTGAAGAACTGGAGAAGGCCTTTTCAAGTGTCCACTAGTATCTCACCCCAATTTCACGAAGCCAACGCAGCAATACATTCCAAAATGGATTCAAACCATCTCCAAAAACAACTGCAGCATATTGAAGAACAAACATCACAACTTCATTAAAGAAAATGAAAAGAACCTTTGCTTAATAACTTAAACACGAACTAAATATTGCATCCAAGATACAAGAAAACTCAATGGAGCATTCCATAACTTCTATGACTACGTATAATTAAAGCAATAAGTATTTCGCAGCACGAACTTCAGTGGATTTTTCGGCTAATTTTAGGCATTTTTCTAAAATTTCGCTAATATCAAATAAATTTGCGAATTTTAGATTTTTTTTCTATTATTGCTTACTTTCTATTATAATGTTTTAATTTTTGTTTCGCGGCGAGAATTTCCGCAACTTTTTCTTAACGAATTTTAGGGTTTTGTTCAAAGATTTTGCGATTATCAAATATGCCAAGACGACGAAGAAGATTTGTTTGCTTTTTGTTTATTTGAAACGTACTTTAAAGGATTTCATATCAAAGGTTTGATAGATTTCTGCAATACGGAATAAATACATAAGGTAGCCATACGTTGTCTGTCAATATCCACAAACAGTGTTTATGCCAAACAATCGTTTTCTTAATTTATAAACGGTACAAGACAACAAACATTGGGAGTGGGACAGCCCAGCTGTTAGCGCGCGGGAATTGCACTCGGATGATCCAAGTTCAATTCCTGGCTTTGCCTTAACTGTTCCCGTATTCATGCGAAGTATGGACACGTTAAATTGGGATCCGTAAGTCCTTTCGAGTGGTTGGTGGTAGGGAAAGGAGGGTGCGGTCCCTGTGAATACCTTCCTCACTGGATTCCGGTCTAAATTGGATGGCACTTCCCGGCCGTCCAAACAGATATCTTACACCTTCTGGTAGATCGGACTGTCTGGGTTAAAGAAGACAACAAGCTCTGCACTACAATAGAAAATCTTTGTATATGCAACATAATATATCACATAGCTGTCCACTTAAATGAAAATCCTATCTCATGTAACGACGTTGATAACACTGACAGAATTTGGATGGTTTATAAATGTAAGTATTAGTTTAAAAAATTGTAGTGTAGTGCTTATTTGTTTGCTAAGTAGTTATTTGTGTTATGACTTTGTAACTGGTACATTTACATCAGAATACTATTCTTGGTGGCAAAATTTCGCAATTTGTCTCGCGAATTTTGCCTTTTTTCCCCCCGTGATAAAATTGCTGCCTTAACTATAATTAAACATCTCATAAAGAGATCTAGCTATAATTAAAAATCTAAAAGAGGTCTAATGCTCATAGTGAATAGAATATATATAGAACCAACCACGGAATAGAAACTAACTGAAATGTGTAAAAGTGTGTTTAAAGTATGTGTCTAAAAAGTGTGTATTTAAAGGTGTGTATCTAAATGTGTGTTTAAAAAGTGTAATTTCGACGCTAAGTGCCATACATTGTGAACAAAATAAAGCTTTTTAAAATAAGTTGCATTTTAACTTTGTAAGATTGTAACATAACCTGTCTTTGACAGACTTAAATAATAGTAATTTTTGACACAACATTTTATTATTTTAAAATGAAGATTAGAGCTCTCCCTAGTGAAGTGACAACAACGATTGATCGGTTTCTGGCCTCTGCGCAAACTGCCCCTTTGTTCACGCGGAGTACTAGCACGTTAAATATGTGGGCCCGAAAGTGATTCTGACAGTTTGGTGGTAGAGGAAGGAGGGAACAGTCCCTGTCGGTGCCTTCCCATTGGGTTCTGATTTAAATTGGGCGGCACTTCCCGGTCATCCAAATAGACACCTTAGTCAGATGGTCTGGGTCGAAGAAGATCGATTTTGTTCTTATCGGTGCTCTTCAATACCAAATAACCAAAAACTACTGAATGTGGTTATAAAGAATTGAACGATTTTAATCGATTTACGATATGCCCAAGCAATTAAAAATAGTTAAATTTGTTTTAATTCAATTTATCCCATCTTATTAAATCTATGTCCACAAGTCTTAGTGACACATTTAACTTTGATTACTCCTCCATAAATCTTCTGGATAAAATTTATTGAACAATAACCTTCTCAAATTGCTTTAGCTGGCATCGATAAATCAAGAGGTTGGTGATAAATACAGCAACATACTTAAACCAATAGGCTGAGGTGTATTTCCTGATTATTAGTGTATCGATTTGATTCGCTGTTGCTTCCAAAATAAGTTGATAGCGCTTGTTCAAAATCCTAACAGTTTTCTTTGCTGTAAGAGATTTATTACGAAATAAGTATCACGTTGCTTTTACCAAATTTTCATTTGATACGTAATTAAACATTTCGTTTTGGACTTATTTTTCATTCATTTTTATTCGTATTAGTAAAGGTCGAAACGTTATATAGTTTCGGTATTTCATTTGTAAGCAAAACATTTTAAATTCATTGGAGTATAGCTGAAGTATGATGAGTGATAGGTTTTACATTCTTTTATAATCTCTATAATACTTTTATTTCCTTAAATCATTGTATAATGTTATTTTCTCGAATAAAAATTTAGATTATATTGTAGACGGAAAACAACTTTGAAGATCTCCTTAACACATTTTGAACAACTCTACAGCTTGTTTAGGAAAGTCCGTGTCTGGGAAAATTTCTCAAGTACGAAAAGAGTTATGCATCATTTTTTATGCAGCTGCATAGGAAATCCCTATGGCGCTACACAACTTTATGGGGGGGAGGCAGAGCCCCTTTCTTATGGGGGACGGGGTATCTCGATCCCTTTTATAGAGAGAGTAAAAAGTCAATTACAAAATTGTAGATCGTTGCCTATTTAGTGTAAAAATGTGTTTGATCGACAAAAGCTGCAAATAATTGTCCCAAAAACATTTTTAAACATGCGATTTTTAATCTGCAAAATCGTCTGGCGATAGTTGGATTACAAACGGTTTAATAAATGTAGTTTGAATACTAACTATTATATTTGACCAACGAGTTTGTATATATGGAGGGAGCGCGGTCCTATCTTCTCCATGTTAGAAACATGGTCAAACATAAAGCAGGTGTTGTTGGTCGAGAAGGAGAAATCCATTCATGATTTCGCGATTTATCGCCTAAACTGTGTCGTGTACCTTCTATTTTTTTTAGACTTCTATTAAAGTTGAGGATGAATGGGAAGTTGTTACACGTATTATATATACGTTACAAGGTTTTAAAAAATATGTATGAAGAAAAATACGACATAGAGTTAGAATATTTTTATTACCAAAAAAATTTTTACGGAAGAAAAATTTTGTTAATGAAGTCAATTTCGTAAAATAAATTGAACTGCAAAACAATTGCAAATAAAATATGATATGAAATAGATTATAAGTATATAAATTAAAGAATGTGTATAATATATTTAAAAACAATTATAAAGTATATGAAAAAAATGGTGTGCATGCTTGCTTAAAATGTGGAATTCTTCACTTTTATCCAGATAAACTTTATCTTTGAAAGTTATGTTAGCAGTATTCATATCTGCTTTGAGGCGTAATACGATTGAGTCATTTTTATATCAATTTATTACTTTCCTTATATACATAATGTATAAGGAAAGTATTGTGACGGGGTCAAAATTCGAATTCGAGTTTTCGACGGGAGAGCACGTTTCAAGCATCCCTGATCACGAATCAATCATTTTTGAAGTGATGTCAGAGTGTGTGTGTATGTATGTGTGTGTGTGTGTGAAAGTATGTGTATGTGTGTATATGAGTGTGTGTGTCAGTGAGTCTGTAGACGATAACTGATGAATGAATGGACCGATTCGAACGAAATTTGGTACAAAAATCACAATCCGTAAACACTGGACGCCTATTGTTTTTATACGCAATCGAATGTTCAAAACCCCCCTAAATTTTCGAAGGAAATTTTGAGAAAATCGTCAAAAAATCAAAACCACTAATAAAGTTGCGCAAATAGATGTTTCTTATGTAATTTTTTATTAGAAAACGAGTGACATAAATTTTAAAACACTAACATGAACCGTTCTCGAGATATTGTACATTTCTAAAAAACATTATCAAAAAGTCATATAAAATAAAAAAAAATATTTCCTTTTGAGAAACATGTTCACTTTTCATATGTAATACCATGCGATAAATTTGGTGACATCATTTTCGTGGAACTAGCCCGATACTTTGAATAATACTTTTGTATTTGAATTAATTCGAATTTTACTTTGCGATATTTTTAATTGTTGCCAAATTAACAAGAATCTCGCCAAATGGATAAAAATGACGCCAAATCAATGAAAATGACGACTAATTGAAGGAAATTCAATATCTTGGAAATAATATACTATAAGAATAACATTTTTTTAACTGTAAAAGTAGTAAATTCATTGCATTATATAAGGAAAGTCATGTGTTGCCCACATCAGATTTTTTTAATATATTGTATGCGTAAAGTCAAATATAAAACAATGTAATACAGTATCACCTGTCTATCTCGAAATTTACTTATTTTCCTGCCTTTTCAACCAAAATTCAATGTATTTTCCATGTTTATCTCGAAAAATTTTCACCCAAAACCTCCATATCTCGAATTACGGCATGAAGCGTTATACAAATTCGAAGTTCAGCATCCATATTTCGGCAGCGGAAGTTGCCGTTAAGAAACAGTCCCTGCATAGCAACAGTCACGTCGTCGTGTCTAGATGGTAGGAAGGTAGATTGAAGACAGGTGAAAGTCGCAAATTTCTCAGGAATCCACAAAGGGACCGGAACTTCCGTTGGCCCATTCAGTAGGGAATGGGAACTTTGAACAATGCAGGTTGGGGATGACTTAAACTGATAAGCAACTGGTCAGTTTTGCTCTTCTGTTTGTGGAGTTAGTAACATAGTTTGTGATTGCAACGTTAAGTGAAGCAAATGGCGGGAGTGAAAAGGAAGATAAATGTTCTTTCGATGGAAGAAAAAATGAAAATTTTAAAATTTTTGGACGTAAATCCTCTACTTAAAAAGAATGAATTTGCAATGAAGTTTGGTATTCCGCCGAGTACTCTTTCGACGTTAATAAAGAACATTGGTAGAGAGAAACTTTGAAAACAATAAGAAAGTGAAAAAAAGTCGAAAATGTACTTTCCCGAATGTTGATGAGTGTGTGAGAAAATGGTTTATGCAATGTCATGACCAAGGGGTTCCTATTAGCGGAATGATACTACAGAGAAAAGCTGAAGGTTTTGCAAAAGAACTTGGCCATAGCAGCGAATTTAAAGCCAGCAACGGGTGGCTTGAGAGCTTCAAAAGGAGACACGACATCGTTTTAAAAAAACTATGTAGTGAAAGTGAGTCTGTATCTCAAAGTGTTCGCGAAGAGTGGATCAGGGAGCTCCCTTCGCTGCTGGAAGGCTATGAGCCAATGGATGTCTTCAACGCCGATAAAACAGGGCTATTTTTTCAATGTTTACCCAACAAAACATCGACATTCAAGGGAGAAGAGTGCCAAGGTGGTAAACAGAGTAAAGTGCGTGTAACTGTACTTTTAGCAGCTAATCAAGATGGAAGTGAAAAATTTCCACCACTGATGATCGGTTGTTCTGCAAAGCTCAGATATTTCTCGAAAGTGAAATCGTTTCCTTTTCCCCACAAAGCAAGTAAGAAAGCCTGGATGACCAGCGAAATCTTTAGTGACTGGTTGAAAGACATCGACAAATCTATGGGTTTAAAAAAAAGAAACATTATTCTGTTCATCGATAACTGCAATACTCATTCCAACTCCCCTACTCTAAAAAACGTTACTATAAAGTTTTTGCCTCCTAAAAGTTTTTGCCTCCTAACTTTACATCCAAGCTGCAACCCCTCGATCAAAGGATCATTCGAAGTTTCAAAGTGGGATACAGACGAGAACTGGTTCGAAAACTTCTAGACGCCATCGACGAAGGCAATACCCTTCCCAACATCAATGTTTTGGATGCAATGAGGATGACAGACCATGCTTGCAGAAATGTTACGTAGAAGACGATCAGGAATTATTTCCTAAAAGCCGGATTTAAGCAAATGAACAACGAGGAAGAGCAAGAACAGCAAACGAGCGTTAACACGATGTATAAAGTAGAACAAATGAAGTAAATTCGGAGGAATGGGTGATCATCAAGAATAGACTTAATCTAGACATCTCATTTGAAATTTTAGACGTAGACGATTCCCTGACAACATGCGGAATATTGACTGATACGGAGATCATAGACGACGTGAGAGGCGTTTCTGATGACGACGGTGATGAAATAGTAGAGCGAGATTCACCTAAAGTTACCATAAAAGAAGCTGAGAAGTATATTGAAAAGTTGAAAAATTTCCTTGAATCCCAGGAGGATATTAGTCAGAACGAATTCGCAGCTATTGCTAACCTTAAAAAAATTGTCAATTCAAAGAAAATTAGGCATCAGAAATTATTGCGTGATTATTTTTATTAAGGTTATGTAACACATGCGTAATTTTCACTCTCTGTTTTTCAAAACATCTCTATCCCGAAACCTCTTTATCTCGAATTTTTTTTTGCATTCCCACGAGATTCGAGATAGACAGGTTTGACTGTATTTGCAATAATAAAATATTTAACTTTATTTGCATTTTTTTATATATAAAATGACATTTCAGAATAAAATACAAAATTATGTTTAAATTCATAAATATGGGCTCAGATATTGAAATAGCCATGATTCTTAAATTGTCAAAACGTGTTCGGAAGGTTTTTGGTTGTTTAATCCATATAGAATCTGGAAATTGTTTAAAAGTGTTTTCCTATAATGTATAGAAAATAAATAAGATTATAATATATTACGGAGCAAAATAGAAAATGTGCATTTAATTATAATAGTTTCAGAGATTTGGCTGCTAATAATTCGTTTGAAAACTACTTTAAATAAATATTGTGAAATTTACATCCAGAATTAAAAAGACCGTAAGCACAATTGCAGTGGGCTAACTCAATATGGCATAAAAATAAATGTTGTACAATTATATTAAATATTAAAAACTTATAGCAAAAATTGAAGATCAATCTATCCAAAATTATCTCTAAAAATTTTAAAAACAACTAAAGCATTAGACGCTGAAACATGACTTTGGTACATAAAACAAGATGTATGTAAAAATATTTAAATTGGTAGAGCTGTTTCTAGATCAAGAAGCCTATTTCTTAAATTATGATGAGGAGAATGTGAGGCTCTTTTAGAGTTAAGACTGCCCATTTAATAGATTGCTAGTTGAAGACCCAGACCGTCGGACTCGTCCAGAGGACTAAGAGCAACTGTTTGGACGGCCGGTAATAGATAGCCACGTCTTTACGCTCATTATCTAAACTCTTATTTTTCTTCCCTAGCCACCCAATCTTGCGAGTCGCCAACCGTCGCCAAGTTCTACCTCGAAGGGAAAACATAGGAGGATACCGAAAATAACTATATAACTATCAGCAAAGTACTCCAAATGTTTCTTAAAGTGTTAGAATGATATAAGTCTTCTGCAATATCACAAACACCAAAAATAGGGCAAAACTTCTAATAATACAGCATTAAAAGCAATGAAATTAGTAACTAAATGAAATGCACCATGCTAAAATCTAGCAAAATTACTTTTTAACTATATTTGTAAGATATATAATGAAGAAAAAACTTTGAAAAAAAAAACTATCTATGAAAAGAGTAAAGCCCTCCTTTTACGTGGTTTTCCTTGCAGCCGTAAGCACAGCAGTACTTGACCATTAGTTTACCATTTATATTTCTCAAGTACGCTCTCGGTTAGAAATTGCCATTGAAATGTATAGGGTCACAGTCTGGATAAAATGCGTTCTCGGGAAATTCGTCCGTGCAACACCTGCCTTTATCTTTGGCGACGATTGCAACCCTTAAGCTCTCTCCATATATACTACCTCGATGTTCTTAAATTTAAAACACAGTCCACCATTAGTCAAATTTGGATATCAGGCGATTGCGCAATAAATTTTCTTTTATCGTAGACAATAAAAAATATGCAATTTTTTTCAATATAAACAAAGACACTATTTCCTATTCTACTGCATTAACTTACTGCATTGCATACAGCCTTGTGATATCAGAAGATTTTGGGAAGCCCTGCTATGCATTTTGTACCACCATTTTGTACATTCTACAATGGAATTCTCCATTACTACATGGATTTTTTAAAAGTAGTATTTTAAACAGCTTTAAATATGTATTTTTTTGTAAAACTTCAAATATAGCCGAAATACAAAAAAGTGTTGAGAAGTAAGTTTAAGTCAAACGCTCTCTCGACTACCAGTGTCGTGAGTTCGAATCTTAGCTCCGGACATGGATGTTGTGGTGTTGTAAGTGTGTAATGTGTTCGGCCACACGTCGTTCAACGTGTCAATGTCATATAATGGGAAATAGTTCCCGCTTTAGCAACTGTATGAGAGAATGATTAGTTCATCGAGTGCCTGACCATGAAAAAAAATGAGTACCCAAAAGTTGTTTTTTTATATAAAAGAAAATTTTCCTAAAAATTAATCGGCGTGCCGCACAAAATCAGATGCTATGTCGCATGCGGTCCACTGGCCGCGGGGTGATGATCACTGCCATATGGGTAACCTATTTTCAATATCTTGCATTCCACTATTCTATTTTTTTTGTGAATTTTCCATTTCTTTTCCAGCCACAAAAAGGAAATATTGGCGGTCAGGTAATTTTGGTGTGTTCTTGCAATGCCAGAGTTGTGAAGTATATAGTATATCTAGGCCCAATTTACTGTATTTTCTTGCTTTAATTGTATTTGATTGCACTAGGGGGTGTCACTGCTGCAGTATTTTAGCATCTTCACTTACACATGGTTACTCTAGGGGCTGTCGCTACTGCTATATTTTAGCACGTTCACTGACACATGGTTACTTCTCTCAGATGTATGGTAATATATATGGAAAGTTCTGGAATCGTGTCGAAAATCATATCTGGAGTTTGATCTACATAATTTGAGCACTCTATAGAATCCGAAAAAACTATTTTTAACGTGAAGTCTGTGTATCTGTCAATGTATGTATCCTTTCTAATTTTAAAACTAATGAACAAAATATCAAAAAATGTAGTAGGTAAATGACATGTGGATTTTCCTGGTGCTGATAAGATTTTGGTACGGTTAGGAAAAATCGAACATGTCTTCTTTTGCAAAAGAGCTCGTAAACACCACCAAATTCTGAATTATGAGACTAAATATACTGAAATGTATTAATTGAATGCTTGTTTTATACTTAATTTTTAATGATAAAACGAACAAAACCAACCTCATTACTCTAGGATAAACCTTTCTCGAGGTATTATATTTTTTTAAATTTCGATGAGCTGACGGTGTTTTTCGCCGCAATTAAAGACTTAATATACTTAAATATATTAATTAAATACTCGTTTTCTACGTAGTTTTTGATTATGAAACGCATGACCAAGCCAAACTAATCGGTGAACCGTTTTCGAGATATTTAAATTTTTAGAATTTTGAGGATGTGACGTCATTTTAAAAGGCAATAAGTTGGCTAATGAAAAAGAAAACTTAATACAATATCATAGATATAGTATAATGTAGGTATCCGTGTGAGTTTGAGTAATTAATCTTAATTTAATGGATTTGAGTCTGTAGAGCAAGTCATGTGGTGCCCATATCAGATGTTTTACATTTGAAGCTATGATTTTCATTTTTTTTTGTACTGAAGACGGAAAGTAAAACGTTTCGGAAACAATTGTCTAAATTTTACCATTTTATTTGCACAATAATGAAAGCTGCGATGACTTTATTACTTTCCGTATATAGATAATGTATAAGGAAAGTATTGTGACGAGGTTGAAAATTTGAAATCGAGTTTTCGACGGGAGAGCACGTTTCAAGCATCTCTGATCACGAATCAAACATTTTTGAGGTGATGTCTGTGTGTGTGTGTGTGTGTGCGCGTGTGTGTGTCAGTGAGTCTGTGGAGGCGATATCTTATGACCAAGTAGAGCGATTCGAATGAACTTTGGTACAAAATCACAATTCGTGGGTACTGGAAGCCTATTGTTTTTAAACGCCGTCGAATGTTCAGAATCCCCCTTAATTTTCAAGTGAAATTTTGAAGAAATCATTAAAAAATCAAAACCTTTAATAAAGTTACTCAAATAGATATTCCTTATGTAATTTTTCCTTAGAAAACGATTGACATAAACTTTAGATCGCTAGCATGAACCGTTCTCGAGATATTGCACATTTTTCAAATATATTTATAAAAAAATCCCATAGATTAAAAAAATATTAACTGTTGAGACACATGTTCACTTTTCACATGTAATATCATGCGATAAATTTGGTGACATCACTCTCGTGGATCTAGCTCGTTCCATTCATGAGAGAATATACTTTGAGTAATATTTTTGTATTTGGACGCCATTAGTCATTTATCTGCTATAAGAAAAACTTATTTCGCTGTCCATAACGCTTGGCGAGATTTTGGTGACGATTTCGGCGGAATGTCGTCAATTTGACGACTTTTTTAAATGTTGCCAAATTAACGAAAATCTCGTCAAATGGATAAAAATGATGCTAAATCAATATAAATGGCGACTAAATGGCGAAAATTAATAATTAAGAATATAAGTATCTATAATAAGAATAACATAGTTTTTTACTGTAAAAATAGTAAATTCATTGCATTATATAAGGAAAGTCATGTGCTGCCCCCATCATATTTTTTACGTTAGTACTCAGAAATTATGTCAACTTTATTCGCTATTCTGTTAGTACATAGAACGCATAACTGGTATTAAGCTTATAAGGCAATTGCGATTGAATTGCAAAATCTTATTGGATTTGTTTGAGTATCTGTATGTTCTTGTCGAATTTGATTCTTTTGACTGTTTACTGCTCTTTGAATTTGTACTGCCTTCGGATATTCAATATTGACTTTTTTCGGGACTTTCATTTATAACATCTGCATTTGTGTTTTGAGATAATATATGCTCAGGTTCTGGTCGATGTCTGAGAAAGGATCGACACAGTGAAAGTATTTATTTTTCCGTGTCTAATGTTCATATTAAGCACCATTAAAAGATCTTGTGAGTTGTTGGCATTCTTTTCCGACTTAATTTCTGCCACATGAATAACAAGGAACATCAGATAGAATGTTCCAGAGGTTAATGATACAAGTTCATATATACTTTAAAGAATAATGGAACTGTGCGTCGATTTAGCTATTGTTCTAAATTTTACCTACCGTCAAGTAGTTTCTTTTCTAAGAAATTGCGCGTGATTACAATGGATTTTCCTTTAACAGATACGATTACCCAATTATTACAACAAACCCCATTATTTCAAAAAGAACATTTTGAAATATAGCTATAATATGCCAATTTTTATATAAATGATTCTCTAAGTACTCTGTAATTTTCTATTGGAAAGGAAAAGTTGGGAAAAATATTTGTTTTATGATTTTCTAGAGAGATTTCCTAGCATCTCAAACACAGACATTCTACTCATAGAGAATTTCATCGAGTTCCAGAGCTAAACTTTTGGCAGGATGATTCATTCTCTGACTTTTATTTCTCTAAAGGTGGTTCGCTCACTGGTATTTAGTTAATTCAGGATGGTTTACTCACTGACCTTGAGTTCACTCGTCCGGAATTCACTCGAGATGACACATTCACTCGTCCGGAGTGGATGGCTTATTTAGTGGCCTTGACTTCATTGCACATGGTTCACTCTCTTGCCTTAAATTTACTCAGGATGATTCATTCACTGGCTTTGTGTTTATTCAGGGTGGTTCACTCATTGGTACTTTCATTCAGAAAAGTTTATTCTCTGTTATTGAGTTTGCTCAAAATGGTTCACTAACTGGTTTGAGTTCACTTAAGTTGGTTCACTCGCTGGCATTGAGCTAACCCAGGATTATTTACTGCCTTGTTTCGAGTTTACTCGGGATGGTTCACTCACTGGTTTTGAGTTCACTCGGGATGGCTCATTCACTGGCCTTGAGTTTATTAAGCAGGGTTCCTTCGCTTCTTTACGTTTACTCCTGATGGTTCACTCCATGGCATTGAGTTTACTCAGGATGGGTCATTCACTGGCATCAAGTTTACTCAAGATGAGTCACTCACTGGCATCAAGTTTACTCAGGATGGGTCACTAACTGGCATTAAGTTTACTCAAGATGGGTCTCTCACTGGCACCAAGTTTACTCAGGATAGGTCACTCGCTGGCATTAAGTTTACTCGGGATGGGTCACTCACTGGCATTTTCACTCAGAATAGTTCATCCTCTTTTTAATTTCACTTAGGATGGTTCACTCACTGACATTTTCACTCAGAATAGTTCATCCTTTTTTCTTCATTTTATTTAGGATGGTTCACTCTCTGGTGTTGAGTCCAATCGGTGGCAGCTCACTCACTGGCATTGAGTTTACTCATGACGGTTTACTCATTAGCATTGAGTTCACTGATTATGGTTCACTCACTAGCATTAAGTTTACTGAGGATGGTCCATTCGGTAGCATTTTCACTCAGGATAGTTCATTTTCTGTTCTTTAATTTACTCACAACGGTTCACTAACTGTTTTAAATTCACTTAAGATGACATACTGATTGTTCCTCTTGACTCGCGGTTGAAGCAATTGCTGTAAATATTGGAAAAGGATTACTTTCTTGTCTTTTTGGGGGGATCTCAAGAAAATTAATATATTCTAGACTACTTTCTTTAATGATTGGTACAATTTTTTCTAAGAAGAAACACTTATTTTAAAACTAAATTGTGCATCAAATATCAGCCATGTAAAATACGTGCGCCATTGGAATAGCGCAATGATGATAATTGACAATGATGATAAACACAGCAGATGATAACTGACTAGACCGGTTGGAGTCAAAATGGCAGTTACGTCAGCTTGTATATTTAGAAACCCTAGATAGCCGTGAAAGCACACAGTGACGTCACAAATTCGGGAACCGGCATCATCAGGACGAAACAATGCCTACAACTTGGAAATCATTGTATATCCTAAACAAAAATATACTTTATCGAACTTTTTATTGCTAGTAATTGAGATTACAAATCTGAAGGAAATGTTTTACCGTTGATTAGAAAGTAATAAGAGAAAAATGCTGATTGATAGATCACTTTCCATCTTTCTACACATCTTTCATGTTCTAATAATATAAGCAATAACAAACACTAACATTTTAACCATGCTTTAATTCTCTTACAATACAATAACATTATTTACAGACACAGTACTTTTCTGGTAATCTTAAGGTCATTGATATTTTCCTTCGTCCGATTCACAACATATATGACTCATGATTAATCAATCGAGACGATACTGGATTAAATCCCATTCTTATCTTTTAAAATATCTATTTATTATATTGAGATATTTGTTTGTGTATTTACGTGCCATTATCTTGTGGCAAGTAATTTTTTTTTGTATATTTGTTTGTGTATTTACGTTATCGGAAGAATATATGCTAGTAATTTAAAAATTCCCAATCATATTTTTACTTTCCCTACAAAACGTAGTATATTTAAAGAATTATTATGGGATCAAAGCTCTAACTAACAGATTTAAATAGTTAAATAGGTTAAGTTTTGAACACCCTTTAATAGGAATAAATTATTTATTTACTTATGTCTACCTACGTGGGTCTGTGGACAAATTATTTATCGACAAGTGCAACAAATGGAATGCAATTTGCTAGAATTTTTGTAATCGTCAGATACCTATTGGAGATCAGATAAGAAGAAATTACTCAGCAGATGTTACTAATATTTCCAAATCTGCAGTTAGATTTGCACGAAAATATAAGTTAATTTGGTACTTCAAAATAGGTTTGCATGCATCCAAAACAGCATCAACTCTCAACGATGCATTATGTAGCGAAAGACATGTTCTGCCCACATTGCAGTTTTTTAACTGTAATGAAAGTAGATCTTATCGCTTCAAACTAAGGACAGCAATTTAATATGACCTCTGATGAATCTTAGTAGGACAGTCTGCCAATTTTGATTTATATGGTGTTAATTCAGTTCCAAAAATTGTGTTAAGTCAATGGTGTTAATTCAGTTACAAAAATGGTGTTAATTCAGTGGTGTTAATTCATTTGCAGGATGTTAATTAAATTCCATCGTGTAAACCATTATTATTTTGCTGTGAAATATATAAAGACAATGCCTTATGTAGAGAAAGACATGTTCTGCCCACATTGCATTATTTGGAACTGTAATGATAGTAGATCTATATTCTGTAATATATTCTATATTCTATCTATATTCTTTAATGGCAGATAAGGATAAATACCCAGAACGATATAAGATATAATACAATATAATCTCACAATCAGTGGAATGGGTGGCACTACCGATTGGTTTCAGAACATTTCTTTTATTCAGTCCCAATAAATGTTATTTGATGGAGAGAAAAATATGCACCATACAGAGAAGTCTTTTATATAATGCAATAAACGGGGATGACCCTCATGCATTATGCATACTGGCAGTGGGTTCGTCGTAAAATGCTCTTCTGGTCAGGCGATATGCGGCATTATGCTCTATATTTGAGGACCAATCTATAAGTGAAAGGTTTATTTCATATAAGGTTGATCGTAAAGCCAGTAATAGAAACATAGTGTTTTATTATAGAAATTAATGTTATGTTCAATGTTAAGTTAGACGATAGAATAATAGATAAAAGTTAGTAATAGTAAACTAGAAGATATACTATAGAAATTAATATAGAAATTAATGTTAAGCTCAATGTTGAATTTTTTGTATTAGAAATATAAATACATATGTAAATATGTGGAAAAATACATATCTCACAAAACAAAACTTATGAAAAATCTATTCGCCAAGAATTAAAACAACCTTCTTCCAAAAAATTTTAAGGAATCCCAAAATGGCTATCGTGAAGTTTCTGCAGAACTGGAACTATACTGTATATGTACTCTGCTGGATAATCCTTGCCCTTCTTTAAATCACACGTAGTTCTTTTCAGTCGTAGTCAATTAAAAATGGCTATGACTAAAACTGTCTACGTGTGATTTGAAGGTGAGTTATGATCCTTCAGCAGGGTACCTGTACCTGAAAGTGCAACCCAGGCTCTAAGGAAACTTTACAATAACCATTTTAAAATTTCATAACATTCTTGGAAGGAAGGTTTTGTTTTCTATACTTGACGGGAAGTTTCCGACCGGAAGATTCACTTTTCGTAGAAATATGTAGTAGCATGATGATGCGACAATGATGTAACAGGTACTGCAATTTGTACTTGACCGTCAAGCACCATTTATGCTCATTTTTTTTAATTTTTTAAATTTTAATTTATCTTCAAATTTTCAAAAATAAATACGTACTTTCCTTCAGAACACTTAAAATGAGCCAACAGTGGTTAAAATAGGTTCAGTAGTTAAGGTTGTAGGTCCGTCAACACAGAAAAAAAGTACAGGCTAAAACGACAGTCGGAAAAATTGTCATTTTAAAATTGTTTATTCCTCTGTTCTATCGCACCAGTTGCAATTTTTTTATTTTGGTTTTTATCGGCTATTGGGTTGTATTTGCAGAGAAAAATAATCGAGTATTTAGTTTTCGAATCGAAAAAAAATTGAATATTTAGATTTCAAATCGAAAAAAAAAATCGAGTATTTAAGGGTTGAGCTACAAACCCCTGGAAGTCAGGGTTTGTCACGGATTCAAACATGGCAACTTAGCTGGATAGAACGTTCCCGCGTTCCTTAAATAGATAAATAACTGTGTGTCTCCCGACTCTGTGATACCGGGAAACGTTGAGCATTTCTAATAGATGAATGACTGTTGAATACCCAGACCGCCCGACTCACCTTAAAACATAAGTAGTAGCTAGCTGAGCGGACAGAGATGAATAACTGTATATATATATATATATATAGCTAAGATATGTATACCAATAATAAGAACCATTCTTCCAAATTTCAGCATGCATCCCGGGAAACGAAGCATATTTATGCCAGAAAAAGCAATGTATGCATTCCGGGCAACTGAGGGTATTTCAGCTAGAAAATGTTCAGGTGAGAAACATTAATGCCAATGTTTCAGAAATGTGAAAAATATTTGAAAAACATTTAACTGACGAAAATCGGGATTAAATTTTCAGTTATGTTTTAACTCAGACGACGCTGGGTATATATATATCTGTTAGTAACATATAATCTGTTAGTAACATATAATCTGTTAGTAACATATAAAATAAAAATCTCCGTCTTTTTGTGATTGTGCAATCTAAAGCTTTCGATTTTTTCAGCATGTTTCCCAAATGGAGTGCATCTTCAATGTCCAAGTTCTTCGTAAGGAAATTAGAAACCACACTTTTGAAGAAACTTCAAACTTTTTTACTTCCCCTGCAATACAGGGTAATGTATAGTGAAGTATTGGAATCATGTCGAAAATCACAACTCGAGTTTTCGGCGGATCTACACGTTTCGAGATCTCTAGAATACTTAAAAACTATTTTTCGCGTGACGTCTGTGTGTGTAATGTCTGTGCAATGTATGTATCCATTCTAACTCAAAAACTAGTAGACCGAATTTCATAAAATTTGGAAGGTAAGTCACATGGGTGTGACCCTGGTGCTGATTAGTTTTTGGTACGATTCACGATAAAACAACTCACCTTTTTTGTGAAATGGTCCGCAAAAATTGCCTGCATCCACTCTAGTTGAAAAACTATAATGGCCCGAATATCACCGAATGGCCTATATGGCCCGAATATATTATCATGTGTGGATTACTCTGGTGCTGATTAGATTATAGTACGATTCGGAAAAAAGTAACCTGCCTTTTTTTTTACAAAATGGCCCTGAAAAATTACAAAAATCAAAAATTTGAAGTTACGTATGCCCAAATATATCCATTAAATGATTCTTTTATACGTAATGTTTAACGAAGAAAAGGATAAGATCAACCCCATTACAATAGGACTAGCCCAACGAGTTAGTATATATGGAGGGAATGCGGTCCTATCTTCCCCATGCTAGTAGCATGGTCAAACACGTAGTAAGGACGAGGAGGAGAAGGACTTTCATGATTTGGCGATTTATCGCCTAAACTGTGTAGTGTACCTTCTGTTTTTGTTTTAACTTCTATTAAAGTCGAGGATGAATGGGAAGTTATTACACCTGTTATACGTTATAAGATTTTAAAAAATATGTATGAAGAAAAATACGAAAATACGAAATGGGATTAGAATATTTTTATTACCAAAAAATTTTATTACTAAAGAAAAATTTTGTTAATGAAGTCAATTTCTTCAAACAAAATAATTGCAAATAAAATATGATATGAAATAGATTACAAGTATACAAATTGAAGAATATGTATAACATATTTAAAAACAATTATAAAGTATATGAAAAAATTGGGTGCATGCTTGCTTAAAATGTAGAATTCTCCACTTTTATCCAGATAAGCTTTATCTCTGAAAGTTATGTTAGCATTATCCATATCTGCTTTGAGGCGTAATACGACTGAGTCATTCTTACATCTAATTTATTTTAATATATTGTATGCGTACCGTCAAATATGTACGTCAATGTAATATTTGCAATAATAAAATATTTAACTTTATTTGCATTTTTTTTTGTTTATAAAATGACATTTTAGAATAAAATACAAAATTATGCCTAAATTCATAAACAGGGGCTCAGATATTGAAACAGCTATGATTCTTAATCATAGCTGTTTCAATCAGCTTTTTCATCTCTTCCTCCTGACAACATCTTTATTTAATTCCCATTACCGCCCCCTCCTTCCTTTTTTTGAGTTTTTCGTGTGATATTATTTCATTTTAATCATGTTGTAATTAGTTGATGAAGATGATATATGTAGTTCTATTTCAATACAAAATTATTTCAATATAAAATTATTACTTTTGAATCACCTAAGCTAGGTGCCCCAATAGCTTTATTTTCGTCAAATTTCTGTAATTATAATAATTTGAACTTTGATTTATATTAGTCGCACTTGAAAGATTCTGAAACGCGACTTTGGTACATAAAACATGATGTAAGTAAAAATATTTATATTGGTAGAGCTGTTTCTAGATCAAAAAGCCTATTACTTAAATTGTGATGAGGAGAATGTAAGGTTCTTTTAGAGTTAAGATTTCTCATTTAATAGATTGCTAACGCATGATCAAGAAGTCGGTGATTCAAATATTTCTTTGGGCAAGGCATATTTCTTTCTCGAGAACTAAACAAGAGTGTAATACCAAAATACTTCTTGAAAACAGAGTTTGATGATATATCCTTTGATATTTAATTTGTGAACAATTGAGATGTTTATATGAAATTAATTCTAACCAACATCGACATCTATAGAATTTATCCGGAGAGGGTGTGTGGGGGGGGGGGGGGCAATCTCAAGGATAAGATTAATAACATCGACTTATTAAGTACAATTTACTCTGAACTAGAAATGAGATCATGCTCATATTTCAGATCATATATCTTTATATAAAATGCACTGAAAATTTGTGATGTAAAATCTAACTGACATTTTCAATGAATGTAAACTATTATATATTATTTTGAAAGTAAAATTTTATCATACGACACGTCTTTACGCTCATTATCTAAACTCCCTATGTTTCTTCCCTAGCCACCCAATCTTGCAAAACGTCGCCAAGTTCTACCTCGAAGGGAAAACATATGAGGATACCGAAAAACAGCTCTATAACTATCACAAAAGTACTCCGAATGTTTTTTTTTAAAGTGTTAGAATGATATTATAAGTCTTCTGCAATATCACAAACACCAAAAATAGAGCAAAACTTCTAATAATATAGCATTAAAAGCAAGGAAATTAATAGCCAAATGAAATGCACAAAGCTAAAATCTAGCAAAATTACTTCTTAACTATATTTGTAAGATATATAATGAAAAAAAAAACTTACCCATGGAAAGAGCAAAGTCTTCCTTTTACATGCTTTACCGTAAGCACAACAGTACATAACCATTATTTTACTATTTATATTTCTCAAGCTCGCTCTCGGTCAGAAATCTCCATTGAAATGTATAGGGTGAGAGTCGGAAAAAAACGGGTTCTCAGGAAATTCGTCCTGACTACAACTCCCTTTATCTTTGACGGCGATTGCAACCCTTAAGCTCTCTCTATTATATACTACCTCGATGGACTAGCCGTTCTCTAGATATTTTAGTTTTTCACATTTTCTCTATGCCATCTTTGAAAATAAGTCCAGTTACCAAAGGAGAATGAAAATTGAATTAAAAGTGAATTACATTAAATTAAATTAAAGCGAACATGACTATAGGTCTGCAGTGAAAGTCATGTGCTGCCCACATCAGATTTTTTCATACTGCAGTGAGCATAAGAAGTTTTTATCTGACAGTATTCTTATAGATTAACCTTGATATGTTAGGGAACTTCTTACAGAGGTACAAATATTCTCTGCATTTTTTGTAATGCGTTTTTAATCCTGTAAATTCTCCACATTTTTAGTAATTGATAAAAAAATCGAATTTGTGAAATATATGTTTCTTATAAGATATTTTATTGTGATTTTCAAATTCAGCATCCAAAAATACATTAAAAATAGCTATAATAGTGAAGACAGACTTTATTACAGGTGTGTGTTATACAGGGTGTTTAAAAATATTACACGTCTAGAATATATTTTGTACGATTGGTCATACACCCATAGTTCCAATTAAAAATTGTTTTAATTAATGCAAACTATCATGGTATACAAATTTTGCTAATATGGCATCTTTCAATAAAAAAGTATAAAGTGTAATTTAGATACGCCTAATAATTTATTTTAATTATAAATTTATTTTGCATAGAGGCCAATTAACCAAACAATAACATTTATTTATCAACAATAACATTTATTTACCAACAACAGCATTTATTTATACGATCAAAATTAAAATTTTTGACTAATAATTGGGGACCCGTATAAAACTTCAGGAACTGATGTAAGATTTCGTATGAAAGTTTTGTCTATTGAATCAACATTTTCGTAAGATCCCTTAAATTTATGTTTTCGTCGCTTTCTTTGATCGGTTAAAAGTTCTACAACTTTAACAAGTTTTTCACTGCCACATTTGTTACTTGGAGAACCGGGTGTTGTTTAATAAAACAGGAACAATTTGCTAGCTGGAACTCCCTCTGCATAGGACCCGTATAAAAAATTAACTTTTGTACTTTTTAACACTTTACAACAAAGTTGAAAAGTGTTTATGACTTTGTTCATTCTGTCTGTCTGTCTGTCTGTCTGTCTGTCTGTCTGTCTGTCTGTCTGTCTGTCCGTTAGCACGATAACTGCCGTAAAAATGAGTTTATCAAAATGAAATTTTAGTATGTTGTTCAGACGGTCTGTAGGACCTATGGGAATATAAATAAATAATATCACCCAATTAGTTTTTTATTGAACCCGGGTTGAAAAAATGAAATACATTGAACCCTATGGGACCTAATTTTTCAAACATTTTTTAAGTAAATTTAAAATTCACGAATTGCTTCGAAATTTTTAGGAAATATTCACATTATCCCATAGAATATATAAAAAAAAATTCAGTAAAATATGTTAAGTAGTTTTTTAATTAAAAAAATTATTTAATATAGGGAAAAAAACAAATTCAATTAAATTCTGACTTTGGGATATCTTCCAGAAAGAAAAGAGAGAGATATTATATAATAAATATCTCTCCATTTGTTAAAACGTTTTGCATATGGGAGTGGCTTCATATTTTAAAATAAATTTGGTAGATAACAATTTTTCATTTTTTTTAAATTTTATATAACTCTTCATGATAAATTTAATTGATGGCATTTTAAATGCATTTTCCTACGTCCTAGAGAGTTAAAATTTGGTACACAGCTTAAATTTGTTGAACATTTTATTCGACAAAAATTTGATGGATCTTTAAATATAGATCATACATTTTTTTCGAAATGGCCTGAAAATAATCCCCGTTCACTTCTATAAATCATTGGTGTAATATTGTTAAAAATTCTGATGTGGACAGCACATGTCTTTCCCTGCAGACTCATATTCGTTCTCTTTATTTATTCAATGATAATTTGAGTTTATCTGCACAACATAAGTATTTTAAATGACATTGAATTTACACGTTAAACTTAAATTTGGTTCTCATTTGATAGCTGGACTTATTGTCAAAGGTGGCGTAGCGAAAACGCGAAAAAACTAGAATATCTCAAGAACGGCTAGTCCTAGAGTAATGGGGTTAGTCTTATTCTTTTTGTTGTCAAAAATCACATATAAAATAGGAATTTAATTGATATAATTGAGCACACGTAGTCTTTTATTTTAATATATAACGATTTTTGCTGGCCATTTCGCAAAAATAGCCCGTTCCTTTTTCCCGAATCGTAGTAGAATAACCTACAAATGATTTATATACAAAATTTTGTTAAATTTGGTATATAAATCACTTGTAGGTTATTGAAATATTATACTCCAAATTTTGTTAAATTTGGTTCATTAGTTTTTAGCTAGAGTGGATAAAGGCAATTTCTGCGGCCATTTCGCAAAGAAGGCAGATTCTTTTATTACGAATCGTACTATAATCTAATGAACATCAGGATTTCCCACAAAAAACATACCTACCAGATTGTATGAAATTCGGTCCATCAGTTTTTCAATTAGAGTGGATGTAATATCCACACAGACACACAGATACACCCTTACACACACAGACGTCTTCCTAAAAGTAGTTTTTTCGTGTTCTAGAAGTCCCAAAACGTGTAGATACTTTGAAAATTCGAGTTCCGATCTTCGGCACGATTCCAATACTTTGAGTACATACACATACACATATATATTATCTGTGTATTATCTGTGTATCTAAATTCCGTGCCTATGCAATTACAATAGTTGTGATTTTAAATGATCCCTAAACTTTTATTATTTCTTCAAGGAAGCCTAATTTTAACATATGCAGAATGCAAATATCTCAAGCGATTGTAAGATGAATTACATAAGAATTGCTGAATTTTTTTCACACAAAATTATTTAGCTCTGGAGTCTGGAATACAAGTTATATGAATGAAATATTCATTGATTTTGCATAAAGAATCAGATGATTTATATTTCGATACAGTTTTAAATATTTAAGTATAATAAATTACTGTAGTACTGTGATAATGTAAAAGATATTACCACTGAATGAATCACATTTTAGAAATTTTTAAATGAAATTACATTTCAGTTGGAAAGTGTTTCATAATCAATGCTTATGCATGATTGATCTTTCTTGTTTATTATAACGTGTTACATGGGCAAAACTGTCGTAATCTGAAAGTTTATCTTATTGGAAGCATTTATTATATTTGAACCATCAGTCTGCAATCACCCGTCCAGAATATATTTAGACAAACAATCTTTTTGTAACACTCAGTATATTAACTGTATATAAAAGTATATAAATACTCAGTATATAACAATATATAAACAATTAGTATATAACAGTATACAAACGCTCAGTATATAACAGTATATAAACACTCTGTATATAACAGTTTATAAACACTCAGTATATAACAGTATATAAACATAGTATATAAACATAGTATATAAACACTCAGCACTACAAAAAATTATGAGCTGCTATGCTATTGCACTTCACTATCATTATTGCAGTTATAATGATGATAGTTCTATTCTGCACACGCATCGATATTTTTTCCTACACTAACACTAAGTTCTATTTTGTGTCAAAAGCGCTTTTAATCCAGAAATAATGGCGTTTCAAGAAGCATTGATTACAGAAAAAACACTTTACAGAGTTCTGCTCACCGATCAGTCTGTATGCAAACTCGTGTAACTGGTAATGAAGATTTTGCAAGTGAGTTTAAATATATAGGTGGTGTTTCGGTTTGGTCAATAACGTTGCCAAAAGTGTCCAATTTTTGCGTGGTGCTAATTCAATGCCAATATTTCGTGGTGTGATTTTATCAATTTATAGGCAATTTTGTCAATTTTACATATGATTAGATGGCTACCATCGTAACTGAATCTCGTATATAAAAATATATAAGATAAAACCATTTTGTAGCTGTATAATGATTGACTAACATGCTTGTGTTTCTACAGACCCCCCAGACGTCCTCCGGCAACTTACAAAGCGGATTTGTTGCACATTTATAATATTATCCACGGGATAGAACCTAACGGGGTCGAATATTCTATTTCACCCCTCTCCCCGCGGGGTTATTATTCATTTTTCAAAAGTTTTTCCAGACGCTCTAAAAGCCGCTGGTAACCAAGAAGGCTAAATTTTTGCACACTTATAGTATCAACTACGGGACAGAAAGTAACTAAACTGGATTTCCGAATTCTCCCTGGTGGTGGACAAAATGGAAGGAACGGCTAAAAACTTTGGTTAATCTTACAAAATCTTCCCGGTAACCTAGAAGGCTGAGATTTTTCGCATTTATATTATCGAGCACAGGACAGAATCTAATTGAACCAATTTTCAATTAAAACGACTATTTTTAGCGCTAATAACTATACAGTGTCGAAAGCCCAGGCCGACCGACTCATCCTAAGACATAGAGCAGCTTAATGGAGTTGAAAAGGTTATTAAATAATAATATATTAGATATTAGAATATTAGAATAGATATTAGATATTAGAATAATATATAGAATTATGAAAGTTATTAAATAAAACTACAACTAAATTTTTAAGAGTCTTTTCTGTATGTGCCACGTTTAAAAACAAGTATAAATGTAAAATGCATGTAATATTTTAAATTTGACTTTTAAGAATGGTTAAAATCTCAAGTATTTGATTTTTAACCCCAAAATATTATATTTTAAGGTTGAAAACATTTAATAAATTATCCCTTTTGCTAGTTAATTGCTAAGTGAATTTAAACTCTTTGAAATAGAATTTCATGACGTTACAGAGCATTAAAAGAGTATTTTCTTAAATTCTTTTATTTTGGTAGTTAAACAAACATGTGGCGGAGGGGATTTTATATATTTTGCCTGGGGGACTAAACTGTGTATTGTGTAGTTGTATTGCTCAGTTGTATTGTGCAAATATATTGTGCAGTTGATACGGAGCATGATTATTCTCCTGATAAAATATAAAAATCGTTACATTATATAGGTAAATCAAGAGCTGTTCACATCAGATTGTTTTGTATTCGTAAATATAATAAATATGGATCTGTCTCATGTTTTATGCATGCTGCCACCGAGAAAGAGATAAATTATATTTTCATGCATCTGGTGGCATCGGTAATGTCAAAAGATCGGAATAAGAGAAGTATTGGCTTTATGAAAGGTTATAAAACAAATTGAATTACATATAGGGTGAGTAATAGTATATTTACATAGTTATGTCAATGTTGTAAACATTATAATTAATAAAGTAAAACTTATGCTACGGTATGGTCTTGCACTTAATTTTTGCATTTGCTGCTTTATTAATTATCATTCAATTGGTCGTAGAATGGATAATTTTGTAATGATTTTTACTTTTACGTACGATACTATACATTTCGATCTTTTGTTTACATTCCAGAGTATTCCTAGGGAAGTCCTTGAGGCCACAAAAATTTTGTAAGGAAAGGTTCAAGCGTGAACACGTTAGGTCTCTATATTGTAACTTGATTATGCCTGATCGAATAAAAGTGATTGCGTCAACCCTAGCGGACAATAAAATAATCTGATGTGGACAGCACATGATTTTTCCAGTATTTAATTGCACAAAATAACACACATAATTATTTGAACTAACACATTTCATTTTGATAAAGTCATTTTTACGGCAGTTATCCTGCGACAGACAGACAGACAGACAGAATGAAAAATGCCATAAATACGTAATGTAACAAAAAATGTAAAGTGTTAAAAACATGGATAGGATTTAGTAATTGGGATATGATTGGTCAAATTGTATCAATAATGTATTTGGCCATGCTCGCATTTGACCCCGCCCAAATTGACTAAACTCATTTTCCTATTAAGGGGCATTGGAAAATTGTCATTTTTTACAAATAAAATTTAACGTCTGTCTGTTTTATTTTGTGTTTGTCTCATCATCGAGAGAGACCGACTGCATTGAATTTTATAAAATTTTATAAAATTTTATTGGTAGGCTTGAAATAGTCCTACTTAAAATTTAATTTGCAGTTTCTATTGGACCAGGGGTTGTCGTAATATTGGTGAAAATAAACCACCCTAAAACACAGCATTATACAGACGATATTTTTTTCCGCAAATTTATTTGAAAAAAAAATGTTATATTGCCAAGCAACGGAATTAAATTCAATGAGTTTATACAGCAGACGGTTTTTATTGAATCTTTTCCGATTTAAATAATTGAAAAATGTATATAAAAGTAAATTTTATCAGAATTACATTTTTCACTGAATTACATCAATTACGCCTTTCGGATTGAAAGATTTACGGGGATTATTGATATTTTCACTTTCTTAAGTCATCTGTTTTATTTTGACAAAGATTTTTCAAACTCATATATAGAGTTTAGACAATTGTCGAAACAGAATTAAACTGGTACGAGTATATCTTCTAATACCATGTTCTCGCATTCATTTTGGCATATGTTGATCCGATTTCATAGTACATTCATTTCGGCAATTGATCCGATTTCATATTTTTTGTGAATTTGTTTACAAAAGGGACCAGGATATGCTTCATATTTGCTTGTGAAGATAGTTTTGTATAGCGAGAGCAGAGATTCTTATACTTCATTTTAGGAGAATAAAATTAAATCTTTTAAAAGAATGTTTTTAATAACAATGTCAATTAGAATGCAATAGGAATATGCACAATATTTTGAATTTCAAGTTTGTTTATACAGGCCACTAAAACGAACACCGATAAAAGCGAATTTTACTGTAGTCCTGGCAAAGTTTCATTGTCATAATGAAGAAAATTGACACAAATTTGCCATAAAGCGACATAAGTAGGTACTGTTTGTTCCTTTAACGATTCGTATTCAAGTAAGTGGACTATATTATATTCGGTACGAAGAATAGGTATACTGTTAGTTTACATTATATATGAATGATAAGTGGGGTTGTAAAATTTTAACCAGATACTTTCTTCTCAAATCGCTATTTCAGCAGGTGCTAAATTCACCAGGAAAACATATGAAAATGCAAATAATACTACGGTATGATTTTAGTATTGGAATAATTTATGCCGTAAATTAATATAAAATTTTTGTGATTGTATAGAATAAATCATTTGGATATCAAACCATTTTGAAGGTAAAAAACTGCCTTCTTCTTTATACCTTTTTAAAGTTCTAATAATACTTTAAAAGCATATACTATATCATAAATAATAAAAGGCAACGTCTGTCTGTCTTATACTTAGCGACCGCGCGTCGCAGAGCTACGAAATTTGACAATCGGAGACCAGGTTTTTAAAATTTGAATTATTTTATTTGTTTAATGTTTTATGCGATTTCGATCGTTTTCCCCTTTTTTCTCAACCATCCAGACGTCGTAGAAAAAAACAAATCATACGACCGGAAAGATCAGACAATTGCAAGTAAAATTATATCAATTTCAAATCTCAGGAACAAATTCTAATATTTTTTAAAGATTTTAAAACAAAAGTCACTTTCGGCTCAAAAACGAGAACTTTTGTTTTTAAATCCTCGCGCCGGGAAAAGTACCGACAATTTCGACTAATAATTTACGTTTTTAGAAAGCTCAAATGTTAGGCTTTCTTACAAACCCAATCTGATCAAGAAATAATAAAAAGTAGCTGCAGGATCCGGATTTTAAAAATTTCCGAATTTCAATTTCTTGACGAAACCGCTATTGAAGACTTTTACCCACAAAGCACTGCGCGCGCAGACGCACGGTGTTTCCATGGAGAAAGAAGTAATTAAAAAGAAAGTTATAGAGATTGAGGATGGGGTTAGAAAATTACGTTATATTTGGAGATTATGCATCGGGTTAGAAAATTACGTTATATTTTAGCATATGGTCATTATAAAATTTAAATGATTTAATTATGGTGGATTGAATTGTGGTGATGTATTGTATACGTCGGGTGGTGGTAACAGTATACAGAGTGAAATTATTATATGTCTATGAAACTACTATATTTATTAGAAAATTACGTTATATTTTAAATGATGGAAATAAGAGCTTAGCATATGGTCATTAAAAATTGAAATGATTGAATTATGGTTTTAACGTCATTGAACTAAAACAAATTTTGTTAACTCCACGGGGTTATGGCGCCAGCGAGTTTGCCACGTTCTGAATTTTCAAGGGTAGCGAACAGGCTGCTCGCCGAAGGCGGCTAGTATAAAATAATATCATTCACATTGGAGAAATCACATGTTAGTGGCGTGATATGATGGAATAAACAGCAGATAGAAAGCTGTAATAAACAGCAGATAGAAAGCTGTAATAAACAGCAGATATAAATAAGTTCAACAAGCATCTTTGAAGCAGGACCAGATTCCTTGATTCGAAGACAGGTAAGAGTATAATATGCGGGATTCCCCTAAATCTCGAGGAAAATGTATCTTTTCTGTATTCCAAATTGAGCGACTCGAAGGACACGGAATTGTGATTGGTCACAATTCAGATCCAAGAACATCGGCTGATTTTTTAACTGCTCTTTATGTAAATTATTATATTATTATGGTTACTCCCCCCCACTTCAATTGGAGTGAAAATGCAATCTCTGTTTGTCCTGTTTACTCCGTAATAGCGTCATATTGCTGTTGTTGTTGAGACCCAGACCGTCCGAACTACCAAAAAGGCGTAAGGTAACTGTTTGGACGGCAAGAAAGAGCCACCGAATTTTGACCGGCATCCACAGGGACTGTATCCTCCTTCCCCTACCACCAACCTTTTGGAAGGACTTACGGACCCACATATTTAACGTGATCGTACTCCGCGTAAACACGGCGGCAGTTTCGGCACCAGAGGGAACGGCCCGGGTCTAACGCGTGCTATTCCCGCGCGCTAACCACTGGACTACCGCACCCCACGCCCTTTAATGTGCAGCATGTCGGCGGGTCGGCTCGGTCATTAAAGGAATGAGATTTTGAATTATTGTAGTTCGGGCGTATAATTGTCGGAAAGGGGGCGTCAGTGACATTCAAGTTTTGGGCCGAAGGACGCTGCAGCCCAGTGGTAAGCTCGTGGAGATTGCAGTCGGACGACCTGAGTTTAATTCCGGCTTTTCCCAAACTATCACCGTGTTTACGCAGTGAACGATCACGTTAAACATGTGGGTCCGTAAGTTCTTTCGAGAGGTTGATGGATGGAGGACGAGGGTATGATCCCTGTGGATGATTCCCCACTAGCCTCCGGCCAAACTGGGTGGCACTTCCCGGCTGTCCAAACAGATACCATTTTATCTTCAGGCAGGTCGAGCTGTCTGAGCCGAAGAAGGAAAAGTGTTGGAACGATAATTTACGCATGTTATAAAGAGTGACTCACCACAGTGACGTTAATTGTTGTTTATTTCGCCATTACTCCGTTACAGTCCCTCGAGTTTTTTTTTAGAGCAAATGTATTCGTCCCGAAGTAGAAAGATACGCATAAACATATTGAGTGCATTCACTTCAAAGACGGATGGACCAGTTAGGAATTATGGATGTATCCATTTCACAGCTGAAACACTCGGATATAGCTGGGAAAGTTCCTGGCTGTCACCGTCCAAATAGTTGTCCTGACTCGCGTCCAGAACATTCCAAAGTGTGATTTAATGTTGTGGATACAGAGCTTTAAAGAATTAGATAAAAATCAAGGCATTACAATGTACAGCTCAGGAAAATAACTCCAACCTTTTGTTATTCGCGCATTACTCATCGTAGAGCAAATTTCGAGATGCCATTCGATTAGGAATAGCGATTTCCACAAGTAATCGTGCATGTATGTCCGAAAAGCATTTAGACCAAAAAAGGGTGCTATGGGGGAGCAGAGATTCTCAAAGCCAGTGACTTTTCATTCAGCACAACTGTACATTAAAATGCTACACACAAAAGAAATTGAGGCACAATCTCTGGATTCATCTAAGGGCCAAACGATCGGTATTTGTAAGCAACATTGTGCATAAAATTTTGTATAAGGGGTTGTCTTAATATTAAAAGACGATCCTAATTTAAAAACGATAATTCTAATGACAACACCCAACTTCGAGAACATATTTTGAGTCTCGAGCAAAATTCAACCTTTGATATCCAATTTCAAATCATTTGGATGAAGCTTTTCCGAGTTATGGGTGTCTAAAGTTTTGAGCTCCTAATGTTAAATTAGTTTTCGAAACATTTATTCAAATCTTCTGTAATAACTATCTTCTCACGTTTTCCGTAACCTAAACAAATATTGATGGGAATCGATTTATAAAGACTTTGTATATGAGTATGCAAAATTTCAGCAGTTTCCTTCCAGTAGAGCGTTCCCTATGCTTATCATCAGGATGATTTCTGGGGTTGTACAGAGGCTTTAAAAAAAACATTATAACTACACAAATTTTCGTAAATGGAAGTACTTTTAATATACACTGATGTGAAAATGTTTGAAGACAAAATATAAATTCTGAAAATTTCATAACTTCTTAATCAACCAGATTCATATGTATACACAAAATAGAACTTAAATAAAGTAAGCATGTGCACATTCTTAATGCAAAATTATAACAAAAATGAAATAATAAAATTACATTTCATAAATATGCATTGAAAATAAGTTGTAAAAAATATAACGACAATACAAAAATTGCTTGAAGAATCCTTAGTAGTTAAGCATATTACGCTTATTTTCAATTATTTTAATCATTCTGGATATCATGGATTGTGTTAGCGCATTTAGAGTTTCTGCAGGGATGTTTTCCCAAGCTAGGTGAAGTTACATTTGTCTTCATATTGCTAACCAGTTTTGTACACATCACGGGACAAAATACCCCATAAAATTTCAACAGGGTTCAAATCCGGACTTCTGGTCGGACTGTGCAACAATTAACAATAAAATAATTTTATTTGTGCTTTACTTTATAATTATTCTAATACGTTATATTTCACTGCTTTTTTTTTCAGTATCAAAACTTCTTCATCTTTTTTCCTGGATAAATATCCTCGGATGTTTCCTGTTCGAACACCCCTTTGAAGTACCGTTGTCGTTTAGCTAATTGTGTCCGTCTTCCTTTCACTTTGAACCAGCTTTCTTTGGGTTCTAATTTTCACAACTTGGGAGATTAAATAAACATTTTCAGTTGTTAGGTGAAGAGAAAGAAGAGCTTTAAGATGTTAAAATTGATTCTATAGTCTCAAGGGTGGATCCAAATTATTTTTTCGAGGAGGGGGGACAACTTCTGCGCCGTTTTCGATTGTAGATTCGATTTCTGTATTGTAGATTTTTAAAAATAATTTTCTTTCACATGCAGTTCTAGTGCATTATTACCATAAATTTGTAACTACGCAATCTTGGATTTGTAACTACACAGGTGCCTTTTATAACTGCACAAACTGTGCGTAACTACACACTAAAAAAGTCCCTGGAGTCGTAAATTAGTGAAAATAAATAATAAATTTGAAAAAATTCATTTTAATTTAATCATAATTTAATATAGAAGACCTTCAGTTTTGCACAGCTTGATTAAAATTTTGCATAAAAGTGTGGTATAAATGCAACCTAATTTAATGAACCTAAATCAATGATTCTGAAATTGCATCGAAGGGATAAGGAAGGGGCGGAGGTTTGAAACTTGTATTTTTTAAATGGGACTTTGTAAGCCATCTAATGATGTATTATTATTTACTCTACGATTAACAGTCCCGGAGTTCATGAAAGTTGAACTCGGATGATAATTTATGATAATAAAATATTTATAAAAACAAAAGTAATAAATATTGTTACGAACGTATCCTCAGGAATCGTGAGTGTGCATGGAGGATACAAGAACGAGTCCAAGTTTCTGGATAACTTACATTTATTCACAAGCACAAAGTAACCAGGAACAATATATATTACAATCAAACGGAACTTAAATGTTCCGCAAATTTCCCAGAATAAACAATAAACAATATTATTTTCAAAATACTGACGAAAAAAATTCGCAAAATATCGGCCTCTATTCTCAAAACATTGACAAAAATCACAGTCCAACGTAGCTGATATCTGGTCCATTCGTCCACTCCACTGCAACGAAGGAATGGGTCCTTTTTATAGTCTCTCCATAGAAACTTCTGGAAATCTCTATCTCAACGAATAATTGTCTTATCGAGATGCTCTTTGGAAAATTTGGGAAGTCGCCAAATTGGCTATAAATCATAAACTCTGGCAACCCTTCTCAGAAGTTGAAATTATGTTAACTATAGAATGACGTCTTGGGAAAGAATAAGGCCCCTCTATATACGAGCTGACTCGTCAAGCATATTGAAGCCCACCGAGGCCGAAAGCATAATCCATTAGCATTAGCTCTATTCGGATTTTCACTTTAAGAAGTACTATTGGAATAATTTTTGATGGGTGTTCTTCACCAAACTACTCTAAACATACTTGAAAAAGGTTTAGGTAATTTCACTTTTCCAGAAATGAAGAGGGAATAAAAAAATGACTTATAAATTGTCCGTAGAATCATTGGATACCCGGTACAGGAGCATACTTGTGAAAGCTAAATTTTACAATATTGTAATTGAAACTTCTATTTTTATATAAAGTGTTTATTTTAAACACTCATTTTATAATTTCAGTAACTGTAGTATGTATTGTTATTGACTTTTATTTGTTATAGTCTTATCTTAGTAAACGTGTTTTGTAGTCCTGAATGTGTTATTCTTTCTTCCAAACTTAAAACTATAATTGCTTCAAATTATATATATATTAAAGATTTATTCATGTTACACCAATATCTCAAGTTTTATACACTTTATGGCATTTTTAGAGTATAATGAATCATAAAATTGTTGAATCCTACTGTTAACAAACTGTCGCCATGTGGAAATCTTACCATATTATAATTATATAAACATAAGCTAAAATGGTAAATAAATAGAATTGCATTTATCATAAAAGATAATGAATTATCAAATAGTTTTTACTTTCCTTATATACATAATGTATAAGGAAAGTATTGTGACGGGGTCGAAAATTCGAATTCGAGTTTTCGACGGGAGAGCACGTTTCAAGCATCCCTGATCACAAATCAAACATTTTTGAAGTGATGTCTGTGTGTGTGTGTGTGTGTGTGTGTGTCAGTGAGACTGTGTAGACGATAACTGACGAACGAATGAACCGATTCGAACCAAATTTGGTACAAAAATCCCAATCCGTAAACACTGGAAGCCTATTGTTTTTATACGCAATCGAATGTTCAGAACATCCCTAAATTTTCGAATGAAATTTTGAAAAAATCGTCAAAAAATCAAAACCACTAATAAAGTTATGCAAATAGACATTTCTTATGTAATTTTTCATTAGAAAACGATTGACAAATTTTAGAACGCTAACATGAACCGTTTTCAAGATATTGTACATTTTTCAAAAAAATTATTAAAAAGTCATATAAAATTTAAAAAAATATTTCCTATTGAGAAACATATTCACTTTTCATATGTAATATCATGCGATAAATTGGGTGATATCATTCTCGTGGATCTAGCTCGTTCCATTCATGAAAAAAGATTCTTTGAGTAATACTTTTTTATTTAAACGCCAATAGTCATTTATCTGCTGTAAGAATAACTTATTTCTTAGTGCATAACGCTTGGCGAGATTTTGGCGACAAATTTGGCGGAATGTCGCCAACTTAGCGACTTTTTGAAATGTTGCCAAATTAACGAAAATCTCGCCAAATGGATAAAAATGATGCTAAATCAATGAAACGACTCATTGTCGAAAATTCAATATCTTAGAAAGAATATTAGTATCTACTATAAGAAAAACCTATTTATTTTACTGTAAAAGTAGTAAATTCATTACATTATATAAGGAAAGTCATGTGTTTCCCACATCAGATTTTTTTTTACTAAAAACTGATAGAAATTATGTCTGAATGTCTCGAATTTACTTTGGAATGGCACTGATATTTTCATCGCCAAGACGATGATTGGCACCAATCATCTGATGTAAACATTGGCGCTATGTTTAGAGGATCCAGTTTAGAGAATTTCCTTAATATTATCTTTTAAAGTACTTCAATTATTTTGTACTAGGTATAAAAAATATATCGCTTGCAATACAGATTTATATAATTTATTATTATTATTAAGATTTTAAATGCTGTATTTTTCTAATCTATACATCCACAGGTTTATAAAAAAATTACCTCTCTTTAAAATTTTAGTACCTTTAAATTTAGTACCTTTTTATTTTAATGCCCCCCGCGCGTAATTCATACAAAAAATTAGAAGGGAGAAAAAAAAATGTCCATCTATTTGTTAATCTGCTTAATCTAATCTGTGAGAATCATATTTTGATTCTTGTTAATAAGTGTTGCGTAATTACAAATGTTACTCCAATCTAATTCATATTTATAAAAATATACTAACTCAATTGTAAATTTGTTAACATTATCAAATACCTGTAAAAATCAATATTTGGAGCACTTGTTAAAGCGCCAAATATGGTAACCCATGTATTTCTAGAAACCTTACTGGGCTTCAATATGCTTGATAAGTTAGCCTGTAGTAGAAGAGCTCTAGGAAAGAATGCTCGCACATCTTTCCATCTTTTGATGTCTTTTGAAGAAAACTACCCCATGGAGCCAGTTAGCTGCGAAAAAGACGAAAACAAGACAGGAGAAGTCAGCCAGTGAATATTACACGTTCGCAACAATATATAAAAATTTATGATGCAAATATTATACATGATAAAATTATGTTTGCTAATTACTATAAGAAGCAGATTTATGTCAAAAGGTTAATTTGCATAAATGCTGTTTAATATGATTGTTATTACAACAACCGAAGAATCGCAAAATATCGTTAAAATATCTATTCAATAAACTAATCTCACAACTTTGACCTATTCGAATGATTACAGTAGGCTGTATATTATTCGTGCAATTCGTCGATGGATTCGATCATTATAAAAACCCATGATGATGACCCATGATCATTATAAAAACCCATGATGATGACCCATGATCATTATAAAAACCCAAGATGATTATTGAAAAGGGTTTTAAATTCTCACACACAAAATGAGATATCAAAATAAACACCAGTAAGGTCTTTCGTAAGATAGCAAATGGTCCATTTTATAAAAATAGTTGTGGTCAACGAAATCTCGCTCTTCATATTGCGATTTTAAGTGCGAAGCTGACCCCTTAAAACTGCACATTTCCGAATATTGAATGTGATACAAAGTTAGAGGAAGTGCGCATAAATTTATAACTAATTTTAAGTTCTAGAATATGTTTATGACGCCAAACTCGGGTGTCGCCATTGAAAATTTAGAAGTTTATGCTCATCTATATGTTAAGACAATCCCTTCTGCAAATTCTACGCACATGACATTATAGAGGACGATATTGCTAATCTAATGATATCTTTAAATTTCCAATGACTTTTTCCCTCTTTGCAGGTGTACAACCTGTTCAAATACTATCCATCCGTAGCAATGCTCAATGAAATTCGAGAAATAATGTTATTGTGTACTTTAAATATTTTAAAATTTTGTAAACCGAAAGGATGAAGTACAAAAGAAAAAAAAAATCAGAAGGATTTTCGACCAGATAAAATTTTTTTAATAAAGCTAAAATTTGAGTTAAATAATATACGGATACTGTGCCGACTAAAGCTTAAAATGGGAACCATATCCGCAAACGAACGAAAATAAAAAATCTAAAATTTAAAACGAAAATAGAAAATCTAAAAATCTGAAAGCGAAATATCCAAGAAACCTTTCAGGGATGAAAGATCTCCCTCTCTCCTCACCACAGAAGCCAAATACCTAATAAAATCACCGCTAATAAATGGTTATACTGTCTACTCGCTGTAAAACGAAGACCGATGAAAACGAATTTTGCTGTAGCCCTGACAAAGCTCCATTGTCATAATGAAGAACATTGACACAAATCTGCGATAAAGCGAACTAGTTACTGTTCCACTAGCGATTCGTATCCAAGTGAGTTAGTTGACTGATTATATATTCCGTACGAAGAACGGTATACTGCTGGTTTACAATATATGTGGAAGATAAGTGAAGTAGAATTTCAACCAGATAGTTTCATCTCAAATCGCTATTTCAGCAGCTGCTAAAATCACCAGGAAAACATATGAAAATGGAAATAACACTGCGGTATGATTATAGTATTGGAACAATTTATGCCGTAAATTAATATAGAATCTTTGTGATTGTATAGAATAAATCATTTGGATATCAAACAATTTTGAAGGTAAAAAAAACTGTCTTCTTCTTTATACTGTTTTAAAGTTCCAGTAAAGTTTTAAAAGTATATTTTATATATAGAATAATATCATTTACCCCTTAAGCTTGTAAATTGGACTGTTATCCAGAAAGCTGTAATAAAGCAGAAGATATAAATAAATTGAACAAGCATCTTCGAAGCAGGACCATACGTCCCTGGTTCGACGACAGGTAAACGTCTAATACGCGGAATTCACCTGAATCTCGAAGAAACGTGTTTTTCCAGTATTCCAAATTGAGGGGCTCTGAATTATGATTGGTCACAATTCAGATCCAAGAACATCGCCTGATTTTCAAACTGCTCTTTATGTAAATTATTCTTTTGTTGTGATTATCCCCCCCTTCAATTGGAGTGAAAAGGCAACCTCTGTTTGTCCTGCATACTCATTAATTGGACCCTACATAACATCTTTTTGAGAAGCTCGGACGAAATTAGTCAAAACATTTGGTTATCACTCTAGTCCTTGTCATGTGGGCTATGTCGGTGGATCGGATCGTACATTTAAGGGGTGGGATATTGAAATATTGTATCTCGGGCGTGTAATAGTCGAAAGGGGACGGCAGTGGTATTCAAGTATTGGGCTCGAGGAGCACGACAGCCCAGTGATTAGCGCGTGGGGATTGTACTTGGACGATCCGAGATTGATTCTCGCCTTTGCACAAATTGTTGCCGTGTTCACGCGGAGTACAATCACACTAGACATGTGGGTCCGTAAGTCCTTCCGAGAGATCGATGTTTGGGGAGGGAGGCATGGTCCCTGTGGATGCCTCCCCCTCTGAAATCCGGTCAAATTGGTGGCATTCCCCGGCAGTCCATGCACATACCTTACATCTTTGGGTAGGTCGGGTGGTCTAGACCGAAGAAGTAAAAGTGTTGGACCGAGAATTTTTGCGTGTTATGGAGAGTGACTCACCACGGTGACGCGTTCGAGTGAAGAATGCGATTTAACGCAAGATTAGACAAAAATTATCAAGTAATAAACAAATTGCAAAGCTTTATTTATTTTAATTCTGCAAATGTAATAATTTTGTAAATGTAATAATTCTGTAAATGTAATTTTAATTCTTAATTGTAATAATTTATTTATAACTTATTTCTTCTATTATAGACAGAAATAAATGAATGTTTTGTGTAAACCGTTGTTTAAATCGCATGTACCCGGGAGACAAGACGTATTTTACGTTGTGGACGTACTTCGGGTACAGTTCATTGAGTTTTTTTTATGAAAGAAATGTTTTTGTCTCCAAGTAGAAAGAAATAAACATATTGATTGCATTCGCTTCGCAGACGAACCAGTTAGGAATTATGGATGATTACACTTCCCAGCTGAAACACTTGGATGTAGTTAGAAAAGTTCCTGGCTGTTACAGTCCAAATAGTTGTCCTGACTCGCGTCCAGAACATTCCAAAGTGTGATTTGATGGTGTAGATACAGAACTTCAAAGAATTAGATTATAAATCAAGGCATTACAATGTACAGCTCAGGAAAAAACTCCCACCTCCTGTTATGCGTGCATTGCTTATCGTAGAGCAAATTTCGAGATACCATTCGATTAGGAATAACATCCTTTACAAATTATCGTGCATGTATGTCAGGAAAGCTTTTGTACAAATAAGGGTGCTATGGTGGAGCAGAGATTTTCAAAATCTATTACTTTTCATTCAGCACAACTGTCCACTAAAATGCTACACAAAAAGAAATTGAGGCACAATCTCTGGATTTATCTAAGGGAAAGTCATAGAGCATCGTCAGCAAGTATATTTTAGCCTTTCCAGGGGCTCCTCGACGAGAAGCAGTTGCCAGGTTCACACTTCTAACTGGCCATGACTGTCTCAGGGCGCATCTCCATCGAATTGGACTTGCTGCTTCCCCGGATTGTATTTTATGTGACCTAGGACAGCCTATGTCTGGAAAACATTTGGAAGAGTGTCCTGCACTAGTGACAGTTAACTCAATCATTGAGAGATACTGGAGAGCTCGCTGTCTAATGGCCTAGCGGTCAAACGAGCGGCTTTTGTAAACAACATTGTGCATAAAATTTTATATAAGGGGCTATCTTAATATTAAAAATAACCCTAATTATAAAACGATAATGACAACACCCAACTTTGAGAACATATTTGAAATCTCGAGCAAAATTCAACCTTTGGTACCCAATTTTAAGTCATTTTGGATGAAGTTTTTCCGAGTTATGAGTGTTTAAAGTTTTGAGCTTTTGATGTTAAACTAGTTTTTCAGACATTTATTCAAATCTTCTGTAATAACTATCTTCTCACGTTTTCCCTAACCTAAACATATTTTGATGGAAATCGATTTATAAAAATACTTTATATATGAGTGTGCAAAATTTCAACTGTTTCCTCACTGTACTGCGTTCTCTATCATCAGCATGATTTTAGGGGTCGTACGTTAGTGAAAAGAAATAACAAATTTGAAAAAGTTAATTTTCATTTAATTTTTATTTAATATAACAGACCTTCATTGTTTCACAGTTTAATTAAAATTTTTGTATAAAAAGTGTAGTATAGATGCAACCTAATCAATGATGAAGCTAAGTCAATGATTCCGACACTGTATCGAAAGGATAAGGAAGGGGTGGACGGTTGAAACTTGTATTTTATAAATGGGAATCTGTAAGCCATCAAATGATGTATTATTATTTACTCTACGATTAATTGTGCTGGAGTTCATGCGAGTTGAAATCAGATGATAATTTATGATAATAAAATATAAAAACAAAAGTAATAAATATTGTTACTAACGTATCGTCAGGAATCGTGAGTGTGGATGGAGGATACAAGATGAGTTCAAGTTTCTGGATAACTTGCATTTATTCACAAGCGCAAAGTAAACAGGAGCAATATATAATACAATTAAAGCAATATTATTTTCAAAATACTGACGAAACAAATGTCACAAAACATCCTCTATACTATTCTCAAAACATTGACAAAAATCACAACCCAATGTAGGTGATATCAGGTTCATTCGCCAACTCCACTGCAACGGAGGAATGATACACGTTGGCAACAATATATAAAAATTTATGATTCAAATATGATATATAATAAAGTTATGTTTGCTAATTACTATAAGACGTAGATTTACGTCAAAAGATCGATTTGCATAAATGCTGTTTAGTATGATAGTTATATATTTTGATGGAAATTCATTTATAAAGACTTTATATAGGAGTATGCAAAATTTCAGCTGTTTTCTCCCTATAGTTCGTTTGCTATGTTTGTATGTTTATCATCAGGGTGATTTTAGGGGTCGTATATTAGTGAAAAGAAATAACAAATTTTAAAAAGTTAATTTTAATTTAATCTTTATTTAATATAACAGACATTTTTTTTCACAGTTTGATGAAAATTTCGTATAAAGAGTGTAGTATAGATACAACCTAATCAATGATGAACCTAAATCAATGATTCTGAAATTGCATCGATGGGATTAGGAAGGGGTTGAGGGTTAAAACTTGTATTTTATAAATGGGACTCTGTAAGCCATCTAATGATGTAGTATTAATTGCTCTACGATTAATAGTCTCGGAGTAATTGCGAGTTGAAATCGGGTGATAATTTATGATAATAAAATATGTATAATTAAAAGTAATAAATATTGTTACGAATGTATCCACGGGAATCGTGAGTGTGCACGCAAGATACAAGAACGAGTCCAAATTCCTTGATAACCTACGTTTATTCACAAGCACAAAATAAACAGGAACAACATATAATACAGTCAAACAGCACTTAAATGCTTCCACTAATTTCACATAATAAACAATATTATTCTCAAAAATACTGACGAAAATAATTTCAAAAAACAGTCACTACTATTCTCAAAACGTTGAAAAATTCACAGTCTAATTTAGTTCGTGTCACGTCCATTCGTCAGCTTCACTGCAACGCAGTGATGAATCCTTTTTATAGTCTCTCTGTAGGAACTTCTGGAAATCTCTATCTCAACGAATAATCGTCCTATCGAGATTGCCCTCTGGAAGATACAGAAAAGCCGCCAAATTGGCAATAAATCGCCAACTCTGGAAAACCTTCTCAAACTTTCGAAATTCTGATAACCATTGAATAACACCATACATGTTCGTACTGCTGTCTTTTGGAGAAAACTCCACAATGGAGCTAATTGGTATACAAAAAAGACGAAAGACAGGACGGTAGACATAGTCAGGGAATATTAAACGTTCGCAACCATATATAGAATTATGATACAAATACAATACATGATAAAATTATGTTTGCTAATTACTATAAGACGTAGATTTACGATTATTTATAGACGTTAGATTTACGTCAAAAGATTAATTTGCATAAATGCTGTTTAGTATGATAGTTATTACAATTACCGAAGAACCGTAATATATCTATTCCATGAACTAATCTCACGACTACGTACTTGAATTTTATTGCAATATGCTGATTCTCTCATTCCCATAATTCGTCCATTGATTCGATCATTTATAAAATTTCATAAGATGATTATTGAAGAGGATTTTAAGTTCTCAAACATAAGATGAAATATCAGGCTAAACCAATAACGTCTTTCAGTAAAATACCAAATGATCCACTTTATAAACATAGTTATAGTCAATCAACGAAATCTCGCCCTTCATATTGAGGTTTAAATATGGAGCTGACTCTTTAGAATTGCACATTTACGAATATTGAATGTTGCAGGATACAAAGTTAGAAACTGCTTGAAAATTTATATTTGGACTAATTTTAGGTTATAGAATTTGTTTAATGGCGCCAAACTCGGGTGCTGCCAGTGAAAATTTAGAAGTTTATGCTCATATATATATGGAAACAACTCCTTATGCAAATTCTATGCACATGACCTTATAGAGAACGATATTGCTAATCTCATGGTATCTTTAAATTTGCTCTGACTTTTTCACCATTGCAGCTGTACAACCTGTTCAAAATACTCTCCGCAACAATGCCCAATTGAATTTGAGGAAGAATATTATTGTGTACTTTAAATAAGTAAAATGTTGTAAAGAGAATATTATTATGAATTAAAACATTAAGAAAAACTGAGAATGATAACTCATTCTTCCTTTTTGTGAAGCTCTCTCTCTCTCTCTCTCTATATATATATATATATATATATATATATATATATATATATATATATATATATATATATATATATATATATATATATATATATATATATATATATATATATATATATATATATATATATATATGTATGTATAGAATGTCATATAACAGAATCTACTATAGTACAAATAGTACAAAAACAGATATCTAGACCAATAAGCGCAATGCAGCTTGAAATAGCCCAGAAAAATATAATAGTAAAATTTGAAAGATTGGACATGAAGTCAGTCAACAGGTAATACATAAAAGGCCTAGGGGGATTGTGACCCCTAGTTCCCGTTTACAAGTCGACTTTTCCACCAATGGCAACACTCACGGAGCCATGCATTACCTGCGGTTAAATTCAGTACAACGTCGAAACAGAAGACGCCCATACGAAGCATATATCAAACGTAAAATGAAAAAATCCCCCAACATAAGAGCAATATAATTGAAACGACACAAAACTAAACCTACTTAAAATTTACGAACTACAAATACAAATACCTTACCTCCATCCAAATCTCTCACGTCAATTTTACACGCTTAAATAGTTCCTCGCTGTATCGCTGCCATTTTATTTCCTGAAATAAAGGTGTTGCCAAAATCCTTACTGAACGCATCGAAAACTTTACTATGTACCACATTGTAACACTGACAAATAAATATTAAAGGATAATTTTCTGTTATTGCTTCCTTAATAAATATAGAATCATTTTTGATCCTATCCTTTCCATAAGAATGCATTCTTTCACTACGTTTAAAGTGATTAATGACTATATTGCGAAATATCCTGATACTTAAATTAGAATACCAGTTAATTATATAATGTATTCTAAAACTGTACTGTCTTCTTTTATCATAAATAGTATAATACGTTGTCTTGCTAGGTGTTAAATGTATACTTATATCCAGATAGTTGATTGCCTTTGTTTTATCCGAGATATTCTCAATAAGTTTCAAGCAAGCTGGATAAAAGGAAAAATCAAATTCATACCCGTCTCCTGTGTTTTCGTATGCTATGAGGATGTCATCAATAAATCGAAAGTAAACCATTTCGTTTATAAAGTGATTTCCTTGTTCATAATGGTGCAAATATAGATTTGCTAATAATGTCGAGCACCCTCCACCCATTGGCACGCCTTTAATTTGTTTGTAATATTCAGTACCATTATACAATATATTTTCATACAATACGATGTCCAAAACGTGTTTAAACTTTTGAATTGTGACACTTTGTTGTAATTCAAATGTCTCATGTATTTGCGTCAATATACTGTATAGATCCTCCAAATTTATATTACTAAATAGATCTTGGAAATCATAGCTTCTATATAATTGGTTAGCAGGTAGTTTGTTCAAAATTCCCAAAACTTGATCGCTGTTTTTTATCATGACGGAACCATTTTTTGAAATATGATTCATTACAGGTTGTAGATATGACTTCAGTAGTGTATTAGCCCTTGTAGTATAAGTTTTAAATGCCACTGTAACTGGACGAAACTTCACTGGTTTTTTGTGAAGTTTGGGTATCAAGACCAAATACGGGTAGCGTATATGTTTCAAATCAATTCCAATTCGCTTATGAAGTGCACAAATTCGATTATTAATTTCATTATGTTGCACATTGAGCTTTTTATAGATTTCCTCATCTTGATAACTTTCTTTAAGAATCTTCATATAGTATGCTATGCATGTGAAAGTGAAATTAGATGCTGCCTTGTCTGTGTAGGTAACTGCATATTTGTTCCATAAATCATTCAGTTCGTCACGATTTACATTACTCTCTTCTCGTTTTTGAATTGAAGGTTGATAAAATCGACGAAATTGAAAATTTACACGATCTCGCCATTCATCAAATGCATTCATAGGCAAACTGTATTTTATTGCCATATTATATATAAATTCCTTCAATTCTTTATAATAATTCCCATAAATATCATGAAATTCCTCTGACCTGAATTTAGTACCTTTATCAAATGCTTTTCGTAGTTGACTCTTATTAATCACGTTCAAATCGCCAGTCACTATGTGTTTATGATCATCATCTATAAATGGGCTACAATAAGTACTGACACATCAGATTTTCATATTGTCCCATATTCTTACCAATTTTATTGTAATTATATACCTTACGTCCCATTGTCAACACATAACGGTATGATATACAAATATTAATTCTTCTAATAGGAAAGTGTCTTTGATGATAGTCTAAAATCTTTTTAAAAGGAACATTATTAAAAGCTCTATTTTTAAAAGTTGTCATTAAATATTCCTTATGTTGTATTGCATTAATTTCTTGATTTAAGTTGATGTTATATTGTGCTGCTCGCATTTTAATCATATCAAGAAATATTGCATACCAGTTATTAACGCAATCGATCTTATCACTGGGTGCATCATCAAATTGTTTATCCTTATAATTATGCCATACACGCAATATGAATCGCTTTCGTATACCATAAACTGTATTTTTGATCCAATTATTTTTAATGCCAAGATCACTGTAGAATTGTGCAAATAATGCATCGATTTTTACTAGTGTATTCAGATATGTAGTACGATGTGATTTCTGTCCTCGTTTTTGCCTTGTAACTGAATAAACTATATTATGCTTCATTATTGATGGATTACTTCCATCCCTGCATTTACTTAAATCATTACTTTCACTATACAGTAAGGTATTAAGTCCATATGGATATGACGTCATAAATTGATTGATGTGGACGTTTTCCCACCACGTTCGTTCGTTATGTTTGGTTACAAAACCAATTATATTAACAATAATATTTTCAAATCCATGATGTTTAAAGTGACTTAATTCTATATTATCATGCTGTAAAGACTGATTTTTATAATGCTTTATCTGACTTCTGTGAAGATTTATCCTTAAATGCAGAGGATTCTTAGTCTGCCCAATATATTTTTTCTTGCATGTACCACATGTTATTGAATATATGCAGTTAAAAACTTTACAAAATGTTCTATATCTGTGCTGACCATAAGTTATCTGTTCACTTGCCGCTACAGGACATAGCTTACATCTGTTGGATGCACACTTACTAAATTTAAATTTCATCATATTCTTGAAATGGTATTTGCGTTTGTAAGGATCGTCATTATTAATAACATTTATATATTTATCCTGAGAACAAGATTCGTTCAATACATTATTTTTGATTCCTTCCTTTGGTATACTTTGGCTTTTGCGAAAATAGTGTAATATAGTGCTCATAAGGGTAGCGTTTTGACGATCACACAGTGTACCCTTATTACTGTGCCACCGAGCCAATATATGAATTATAAATAAATATATCGTTGCCAGTCGCTATTTATATAATTTTGTATTCATCATAAAAAGTAATTAATAATTTATACTCGTATAATGGAGTAGATAATGTATTCTATTCTGATCCATAATTACATGAACAGATGTTCCTATTTACATTACCTCATAATAGCCTCTTTCGCATTCCGATATTCCACTTAAACAAACAGTGATGATTTCCCATCATTTCACATAACTACAAAGCTCAAAGATCTATCCTCAGGAAGAAAAATTTTACCACTATTTATTTGATTTTTATCATGATTTTATATTTTATTATTTTTTATTATAAAACCATTAATTGTTTACTATATAACAATTAAAATTGTTATGTTACTTCTAAAATAATTAACGATAAGTAAAATTCAACAAGAGCATGAGCTCTTTGTCCATAAAATATGCATAATATATAAAAAATCCATAATTATACATTATTATGTCATTAATCTAAAAACATACAATAAAGTTAATAAAACATCTCTTACATCTGAAGACACTCACCCCTACTTCAATACACTCCTCCGACGGACATCATCCATCCCAACGTCACACTGAAGACCACAGTCAACACGGCTGCAGTCCGAGTAGTATCCCACTAACCATATGCTATACTATGCGCAATGCAACATGTACGTATAACACACATAATAGAATGTCATATAACAGAATCTACTATAGTACAAATAGTACAAAAACAGATATCTAGACCAATAAGCGCAATGCAGCTTGAAATAGCCCAGAAAAATATAATAGTAAAATTTGAAAGATTGGACATGAAGTCAGCCAACAGGTAATACATAAAAGGCCTAGGGGGATTGTGACCCCTAGTTCCCGTTTACAAGTCGACTTTTCCACCAATGGCAACACTCACGGAGCCATGCATTACCTGCGGTTAAATTCAGTACAACGTCGAAACAGAAGACGCCCATACGAAGCATATATCAAACGTAAAATGAAAAAATCCCCCAACATAAGAGCAATATAATTGAAACGACACAAAACTAAACCTACTTAAAATCTACGAACTACAAATACAAATACCTTACCTCCATCCAAATCTCTCACGTCAATTTTACACGCTTAAATAGTTCCTCGCAGTATCGCTGCCATTTTATTTCCTGAAATAAAGGTGTTGCCAAAATCCTTACTGAACGCATCGAAAACTTTACTATGTACCACATTGTAACACTGACAAATAAATATTAAAGGATAATTTTCTGTTATTGCTTCCTTAATAAATATAGAATCATTTTTGATCCTATCCTTTCCATAAGAATGCATTCTTTCACTACGTTTAAAGTGATTAATGACTATATTGCGAAATATCCTGATACTTAAATTAGAATACCAGTTAATTATATAATGTATTCTAAAACTGTACTGTCTTCTTTTATCATAAATAGTATAATACGTTGTCTTGCTAGGTGTTAAATGTATACTTATATCCAGATAGTTGATTGCCTTTGTTTTATCCGAGATATTCTCAATAAGTTTCAAGCAAGCTGGATAAAAGGAAAAATCAAATTCATACCCGTCTCCTGTGTTTTCGTATGCTATGAGGATGTCATCAATAAATCGAAAGTAAACCATTTCGTTTATAAAGTGATTTCCTTGTTCATAATGGTGCAAATATAGATTTGCTAATAATGTCGAGCACCCTCCACCCATTGGCACGCCTTTAATTTGTTTGTAATATTCAGTACCATTATACAATATATTTTCATACAATACGATGTCCAAAACGTGTTTAAACTTTTGAATTGTGACACTTTGTTGTAATTCAAATGTCTCATGTATTTGCGTCAATATACTGTATAGATCCTCCAAATTTATATTACTAAATAGATCTTGGAAATCATAGCTTCTATATAATTGGTTAGCAGGTAGTTTGTTCAAAATTCCCAAAACTTGATCGCTGTTTTTTATCATGACGGAACCATTTTTTGAAATATGATTCATTACAGGTTGTAGATATGACTTCAGTAGCGTATTAGCCCTTGTAGTATAAGTTTTAAATGCCACTGTAACTGGACGAAACTTCACTGGTTTTTTGTGAAGTTTGGGTATCAAGACCAAATACAGGTAGCGTATATGTTTCAAATCAATTCCAATTCGCTTATGAAGTGCACAAATTCGATTATTAATTTCATTATGTTGCACATTGAGCTTTTTATAGATTTCCTCATCTTGATAACTTTCTTTAAGAATCTTCATATAGTATGCTATGCATGTGAAAGTGAAATTAGATGCTGCCTTGTCTGTATAGGTAACTGCATATTTGTTCCATAAATCAAATATGTTCCAAATACGCAAAAAAACCTTTACCAGTGAAACAAAAATAAAAAATCTAAAAGTGAAATACACAAGAAACCTTTCTCGGATGAAAGGCCTCCCGCCCCTTCACCGCACACACACCAACACCACAAAAGCTAAATACGTAATAAACCTCAGCTAATAATTATTTATAAAAAAAACTCAAATACACTGCAGGTCCTTCGCTAGTGAAAGACTAGAAAAGAAACAAATACACCATAGATCGCTTGTCATGAAAATATGATTTAAGGAAAGAATGTGAAAATCATTTTTCGTCCAAAATTTTTAAATAAATGGACAAATAATACAACGAATTCTTCGTCAAAAGTACTTATATTTCAACCGAAATAAAGTAATTTCAAAACGCTAAAAAAAATAAAAAAATACAACTGTGGATTCGACGAAGAAAGTCTCAAAAAATTTCCAAAGGAATTACAATTCGACAATTTGTTTTTGCAGTTTAATGAGTCTGTTGGAACTGTGAGTCATTTGCGCGTGAGGGCAATCATTAAATGGAAATTTAATCACCGAGAAAATTGTGTCGAATCTTCGAAAAACACTTAAAAGTGAGTTATTGAAATGTGAGAAGAAATTAACCCAAGTTCCTGATTTAAAAAACTTGGGGTAAGAATATAAAGCCACTCTCCTTCATCTAAAAATATTTTGATTCTATTTATAACTTCAAACCTTCAATGCGCCACCTTCTTCAAGTTTGGAGTGATGGGAAAATTAATAATGATTTCCATCCAATGTAGAATTAAATTGGTAACTATTATTAATGTGCGAATTGTTGCAAATTTGGAGATCTGAAATTTATCGAACAAAATCACCAATTTATTTCGCCGTATTCTATGGATACATTGAGCACTATTAATGAGTTCTCAAATGAGATTGGAAGTACCCATAACATAATTTACTGCAGAAGTGTGATCTTCTAATTTGAATTGGAAGTACCCATAACATCTTATTCTATGAAAGTTGTCCTTCTAATTTGTTATTTCTGAGGTTATATGGAGCTCGTCATATTCACGCCATATTTATAAAACGCGGTATTTACCAAATGTTAAAAAATATGGATAATATTGCTACCCAAAATTATTATGAATGTGCGGACTGTTGCAAATTTGGAGATTTGAAATTTGTATCGTAAAAAACTAAAAGTTATTTTGTCGTATTCTATAGATACGACACTGCATTGAACATTATTAATGAATGATACATTGAGCACTATTAATGAATGATACATTGAGCACTATTAATGAGTTCTCAAATGAGTTCTCAACTCTCTATGAGTTTCTCTCTAATGAGTTCTCAAAAACATAATATCTTATTCTTCAGAATTTACAAAGTTGCTCTTCTAACTTATTATTTCTGAGGCTATATGGAACCCGCCATATTTACTCCATATTTACCAAACGCCTTATTTACTAAATGTTAAAAAATATGGATAATGTTGCTACCCGCAATTCGGTGTTTGAAAATGCTTATGAAAATACTATCACCTTATGAAAATGTTATCACCTTATGAAAATGCTATCAATTTATGAAAATGCTATCACTTTATGAAAATGCTATCACGTTATGTAGTAAATGTTTATGAAAATGCTATCACGTTATGTAAATGCTTATGAAAATGCTATCACGTTATGTAAATGCTTATGAAAGTGCTTATGAATTCTTAAGCTTATAAAAAAAATTTATGCTTATTATGTCTAACAGACAGATAAATATTACTATTTAATTCTCAGTGTCATCATTGGAAAACGATTGAAGATTACATTGCAGAACAATTCAAATTCGAAATGTTGGAGTTATATTTGTGGCCTTATGTATCATATCAAAAAATATGTTACAGGAAGGAAACGTTATTGGTGCATTGAGTCGAAAGGGAAAACCAAACGACAATTCAATGTGGAATCGGTTGAAAAAATAATACGCTATAAACGTTGAGAATTTGAAATATCTGTGCAATCATTATCTGCAAAATAATTAGATACCACCTTCATGCATGTTACATAATTTATTCAAATAGGAATTTCCTCTAGAAATATCACAACTGTTATCTGTACATTTCATCTCATATTACCGAAGGAAGAAACTATTAAGATATTACATGTCCAATTCACGCAATCAACAAAAACATTGAAATATACAACCTAGTAAGAAGTATGCCAACTTAAAGTCGGATTACTTGAAAGGAGGAAGTGGTTGATGTAATAAATGTATGCAATGCACTTAATTGACTGAAGAAAAATAGCCATATTTGTAAAGATATTATACTATACCACTATAAGAAGAAGATTCAAAATTGTTTGACTTTTGTAGCAATCAAGCTTCAAACTTCCTATATTGTAATTTTTGCAGACGAAGACGATACAGAGGTAATAAAACATGACAACGGAGTTACTAATTCTTATATTGATAAAATGAAAGCTGTTCTCAAAATGAAATTTCATCATTTTTCAAATAGATTTCATCGAAGCAAAAATAATTGGAAAACATAATACTAAAATTTCAGAAAATATGACAAGAAACATGAAGCCTATATTGTTAGAGAAAAGTCGAGACGATGATTTTATTTGAAATATACAAATCAGCCAGTTTATGAGAACAAAACAAACTTGTCCATTTACAAATTGTACCAGATGTTGAAAGTGGACGCTTTACCAAATGGTTTTGGTAAAGGAAAATTGGAATTAAAGTATCATCTTGACCTATTTCCGTATGGGTGAATGCCCTATTTCTGTATATATGAATCTTCTATTTCCGAATGGGTATCCGTATGGATGTTACATACGTAAGAAGTAGATAAGGGGAACAATAGAAGCTCAATGCCTTGGAAATTGCAAATGCGATAAATATATTTATTCCTTAACGTGCCACCAGAATATAACAAACTGGCAATGATAATCTACATATGAAGCTCAAAAGATATGACATGCTTCTTAAAAGCATAAAAAATATAGGATACTATTCATAAAAGCATCTGAGTTGCAAAGAAAAGTGGGGGGAGTGAGGGGGATTTTTTTAAATTAGCTTATACGCCATTGCATGCAAGTCTCACAAAGAAACCTGATAAAGTAAATGAATAGAAGAATAAATGTGTAGACCAGATCTAATTCTAGACTAAATACATGTTCAAAATGAATGTTATTTGTACTGTAAAGCGGTATTACCTTTCTTACATATTACATATACGTATTAATTGTAAAGTTAGTTCGATCTAATATTAATTTCCAGATATATAAATAATGCTTTCCTTATAATGCTTGGATTCCTCTTGTCTGATTCACAAATACATAGTTGGTAAAATAAAACACTTTTCTGATGAAGAGTTACAAAGCCTAAAAACACGACATCTCCACATGGTGCTGTGGATATTTAGGCGAAAGAACAAATTTTTGACTACATCGAATTTCCGACTACTTCTAAATAAAAAATAATTGTACAAGTCATGTATGGTTATTCAAAAGAAAGAATAAATGCTTAGACTACATCCAAGTTTAAAAGAAATATCCTTGAGCATTGTTTCAAATCTAACGAGTTCAAATATGTTTTCGCTGGTCATCTGTGATGTTGGTAATGTGAACAAATAGTATTATCTTTCTTATTCTGGCTTTAAATATTCACCGATGTCTGAAAAAATTGTTTTGAACTTCAATGTAGTCTAAATATTTATTCTTTTGTTTGTTAATTTTGTGAGGTTTGTCAGTAAGACGTTCATGCGAAGGAGCAGGGTGAACTAGATAAATGTCACCCTCATCTACCTGTTTGACATCTCAGACGCATGTTTGGATAATATTTATTACAAAATTGCATTTGTTCTTATTTAAACTTTGTTTACTTCATTATAATAATTGTTAATATATTTTACATGTAATATAGTACATTATGAAAATGTTACGCCCTAGCTAACAAACACCGTTATCAGCAACTGAAATGCACACTTTAGTTATCTTTATTTAAAGAAATGTTTTCAGACTGCGCGGTTGCAGATTAGAAATGACAAAATTCCGGAATGATAGAAGGAAAACAAAATGGTATTTTCTAAAGATAAAGTCAAATGCATTTACGCCCGATTTGGCATATTTAAAGTCTGTCATGCAGTTTCTTGAGATAATAAAGCAAACATTTGTTAGTTTATTTAGAAATTTAACGTTAAAATATTTATTTGAATTACGGCATATGTAGTTTACTATGATAATTTATATTTTTATACTATGAAACTTTAGTGCAAATGTATGGGACTTTAAATTTCTTTATTACTGCATCCACTAAAAGAAATAAATATCTGTTACTATCTATCGTAATTTCATTTTCACTCAGATACGTAGTGCATATAGGTGTGTGTGTGCAATGCATCTATCCATTCTAGCTCAGAAACTTTTGACCTGATTTTCATCAAACTTGACAGTTATGTAACTTATGTGTTACACTATGGCTGATTAGATTATAGTGCAAATTGGAAGAATGGAAGTAGTCATTTTTCTTTCAAGTATTTATTTTAAATTTCGAAAACGCTTGCAAAAATTGAATAGTGGGAATATATTTTATTATACTGATTCAATGCTTTTTATATACATAACTAGCCGCTTTCGGTAACCAGTCTGGTTTTAAAAAAGTTCTTTATGCGATTTACAGCTATTACAAGTTATCAATCCCTGCGCGGGCGCAATATGTCCTAAATCAGCAAGTGAACCCCCCCTTTCGTCATGTTACTATGGTTACAAATGGAAAAAAAACTGTTTAAAAATTAAATTATCCTGTTATATAAAAGGCAAAATTTGTAATGACGTGGATCACATTTTAAACCCGATTTTCTTTCGCTTTACGCCCCACATCCACTCTCATTAGTCCCTTGTGAGCGCTAAGATAGGCAAAAAAGAATGTGAGGCATCTCTTCCCACTCTTCTCCGCTGCATTGTCGTTTCTCGCCTCACGCTCTCTCCAATCCTTTGAAGTGCGCTGGTGCTGAGGAAGACAAGGATGACTGTTACTGCCCTTCCCGAACTTGACTTTTTTATTTGAACCCACACCGTCCGACCTACCCAAAGGTGTATGGTATCTGTTCGGAAGACCGGGGCAGGGCCACATAATTTTGACAGGAACCCAGTGGGACGACAGCCATAACGACCGTACTCACTTTCCTAATCTCTCGGAAGGACTTTTAGACTCACAGATTTAGCGTTCCAGTATTCCGCGTAAAACACGGGGGTAGCTTGGGTAGAGCCGGGAATCGAACTCGGGTCCACAAAGTGCAATCCCCGTTTCTTAACCACCGGGCCATCCTGGCCCCCTGAACCTGACTACTGTTTTAAACTTCGCTTACGCCACATCAAAAAGTAAAGTTAATTTATCCATTAGATGAAAAGACTGAAGCTAAACGCATCAAAGTTGATTTCTAGAGCCCGTTGTATTCTTACCTAAAAGGGCTTTACAGCTAATAAAATATAAAAAAAAATTATCTGCTTCAACTTATGAAATAGCAAAATGCAGTGCTTTGAATGCACTCACGCGTACGACGTATGCCAGTTGTGAAAGATTTCAAATTAAGACTTAAAGTAACAAATAATTATGAAATTAGAAGTATAAAATATGAATTTCAATATTTGAGAATCCTAATATAAAAGAGCATATAAGTTTTTAGAATTTGAAAATTAGAATACAGTAAAACAATGAAATCAAATAAACACGTTTAAATCGCAAAAGCATATTTAATATACAGGCGGACGTTTAAATCACAATGCATGTAATTTCACACGCTTTGATTGGCTGTTTAAAAGTTGTTTAATTGTTATTTGTACGAAGCGTAGTGAGCATGCGCGGTTTAAAATAGGTGTTTCACTCCGTAATAGGTCGTTTTAATTATTGGAATTGTGATTCTGCACATCTGTATGCAATCTTAAGTATGCGTACAAATTTTCAACTTCCTACCTATTATTATAATGTTCAATTAAGCGGGGTCACAAAATTCGCTTTGTTAGAAATGGAGAATGGACTTCGCTTCGCTTGTTCATAATTTAAATAGTTTAAGAACGGTTAATTGTATACTAGTAGATTTTATTGAGAAATTTTAGAATATTTTTTTTTCTACGCATGATGACATAAAATCGAATATTGTATATCTTAGTTATGTACATGGGTTTTAGATTGAAATAGTTTTGCTTCCATATTTATGTACTTATTTCTAATTTATGATAATTTTAGTATCGGTTTATCCGTATGTACTCATGATTTGGTATTATACACGCTTTTTTGTAAAAATTGCAACACCATGAAGGAATCATCAGAATGGGATTAAATTTATTTCACATACAACCTGTATTGATACAAATAAACGATTAAATTTACAAAGCAAAAACACAATATTACATGTCAAAAATCAGTATTTGGTGAAGCCACCACACGCTGCAATAAGTGCTTCTACACGATGTGGCATCGAATCAAACATATTTTGAATTTATTTCTGAGGAAGAACATTCCAGATTGCTTCTATCCGAACCCGAAGTTCATCTGTATTAGCTATTCGACGAGCGTTACGAGCGAGACGCCGACCGACGAAATCCCAAACATTTTTAATAGGCAACATATCCGGTGAATCGGCAGGCCGAGGAAGTAGCTGTATATGTTGTACAGAAAAGAAGCCTTGAACATTCCTAGCAGCATGTGGACGGACATTGTCTTGTTGAAATATAACTCCAGGAATGCGTTTAAAGATAGGTACGACTTCAGGCTGCAAAACTTCTCTGATGTACAGGTTTCTGTTAAAATTATCCACAATTCTTAGCAACTGAGCTCGTTCAAGATACCCAATGGCGCCCCAAGTCGTCACGCTTAGCGTTCGTCCAGTATGGCGTTGGATAACGCACGCTGGAAGTTGGCGTTCACCGCTATAACGTCTAACGTGTTTGCGGCCATTACTGTACCCCAAATCAAAGCGGAATTAATCGGAAAAGACGACTTGTTGCCAATAGACACGCCAGTGTCTATGATACGTAGCTGTAGATGATGTAGCTGCCTATTATGTAGCTGTCAATGATGTAGCTACAGTCGTCGATGGTTTTGCTTCACGGGAATCCTGTACAAAGGAAGTCTTGCCCGCAGTCCCCGGTGCAGCAGACGCAGACAATGATACATCTGTAACAATGCTCCAACTCTTGAGATGAAACTGTACGGTTCATCACTGCCATACGTCTGACATCCCGTGCTGCCTGTGTTAGCGGTTTTAGAGAACACAAACTGTTTCAGACCTGCGAAGAAAGGTTTAAAATGCTTTCAAAACTACTGTACTCACTTAATTTTTTTTATACTTGTTTTCTTTAAGTAATCCTTATATAGTTATCTGTTATATTTTATTGTAATTCCTTTTTATTTTCTTCTGGTAGTGATGTGGAAATTAATTTATAATTATTTTTAAATTATTACAGATATCTAATGAGCACCAGAGTAAATCACCAACTGTAAATTTCGCGAAATTATAAGAGTTCTTTGGTTATACTTGACACATAGTCACATCCCATTCCAAATGCACTGACAGGCACACCATACACGTATATACAAAGCAACTGTACCTCTGAAAATAGTTAAGTCGTGTTGTAACTTCCACAAAATGTGTGAATCTAACAAAATCTCAGTTTCGAATACTCGACCCTGTTACAATACTTTTCCTGTCCGTAACAAATTATGTATTGCACTACAGGGAATGTTAAAATATGTTAAACATTGTAACATAAATAGCCTAACGCTGGGTAGCTGAGTCCTCAGATACAAAAGTGCTGGTAGGGGAAATATATAGAAGTTATTTAAAAAAAATCGGCGATGGAGCCGAAGTGATTTTGCGTCAATAATATTTTGTGAAACAAAACTCCAGTAAAATTCAATAAGTTTATTTGATTTTTTTAGACCCCTTTACTTTATTTACAGGTTTTCAAAGAGTTACTACAAGTTACTCGCTAACCGTTTATAGTTAGTTTTTTAACTTTTAGTTTTCGCCACGATTTCATCTGGATAGCCCGACCCGTCAAAATATCAATTTATTTTACTAACTCGCTTGCCGGTATATAAATGAAACTTGTACAATATATATAACGAGACTTTAGATACTAGTTAATCTATAAATTTACCTGGCGGCACATAAATACGTACTTGAATACGTATATTTCCATCCATTCTGATCAAGCATCATCAATCATTAAACATCTTTAAAATCCCCGAGTTTATTTAACTTCCTAATTTTTTAAAACAGAACAAGTACATCGTGCTTGTGCACAAATATGTCACCAAGGAGTAAGTAAACACATTGAGCTGCAACACGCGTGACATTTTAAATATTTAAGCTTTCTGGACCCAGGCTAAAATACTAAAATATAGCATTTATAACCACCAAATTTAGAAACGATCTATTCAAAATCTAATTATATACACCTATATGGCTTTCAAATAGCTTGCTAATTGTTTATACAAATTCTTGCTTATTGTTCAAAGCTATTACTTCTAGTTTCTGAGATATAAACATTTCAAAGTAGAAAAACGGGAAAAAATCAAACATTTTGAAGTTGACAAGACAATTACCCGAAAACTTTAAGAACTTCCAAAAAACATATATATATAGATCTAGAAACTAGCTTTTCTGATACATATTTCTGTCTTTTTTTATTTATATTTATCTTTTGTAGTTTCAAATATATTTCAAGTGGAAATAAGAACAAGAAAGATCAATCATGCATAAGCATTGATTATAAAACACTTTCCAACTGAAATGTAATTTCATTTAAAAATTTCTAAAATGTGATACATTCAGTGGTGATATATTTTACATTATCACAGTACTACAGTAATTTATTATACTTAAATATTTAAAACTGTATCGAAATATAAATCATCTGATTCTTTATGCAAAATCAATGAATATTTCATTCATATAACTTGTATTCCTGACTCCAGAGCTAAATAATTTTGTGTGAAAAAAATTCAGCAGTTCTTATGTAATTCATCTTACAATCGCTTGAGATATTTGCATTCTGCATATGTTAAAATTAGGCTTCGTTGAAGAAATAATAAAAGTTTAGGGATCATTTAAAATCACATCTATTATAATTGCATAGGCACGGAATTTAGATACACAGATAATACACAGATAATATATGTGTGCATGTGTATGTACTCAAAGTATTGGAATCGTGCCGAAGATCGGAACTCGAATTTTCAAAGGATCTACACGTTTTGGGACTTCTAGAACACGAAAAAACTATTTTTAGGAAGACGTCTGTAAGGGTGTCTAAGGGTGTATCTGTGTATGTTTCTGTGTGTCTGTGTGGATATTACATCCACTCTAATTGAAAAACTAATGGACCGAATTTCATACAATTTGGTAGGTATGTTTTTTGTGGGAAATGCTGATGTTCATTAGATTATAGTACGATTCGTAATAAAATAATCTGCCTTCTTTGCGAAATGGCCGCAGAAATTGTCTTTATCCACTCTAGCTAAGAACTAATGGAACAAATTTAACAAAATTTGGTGTTGCTGTTGAGACCCAGACCGTCCGACCTACCAGAAAGGTGTAAGGTAACTGTTTGGACGGCCGGTAAGTGCCACCCAATTTAGACCGGAACCCAGTGGGGGAGGCATCCACAGGGACCGTACCCTCCTTTCCCTACCACCAACCTCTCGGAAGGACTTACGGATCCACATGTTTAACGTGATCGTACTCCGCATGAACACGGCGGCAGTTCTGGCAGCGGCGAGAATCGCGCGTTAACCACTGGGCTGCCGCGCCCGAAAAGAGCCAAGAACACGCGGTGTTCCCAGGTGGTCACCCACCCAAGTACTAACCGCGCCCGATGCTGCCTGACTTCGGTGATCTAACGAGAACCGGTGCTTTCAGCACGGTACGGTCGTTGGCCTACAAAATTTGGTGTATAATATTTCAATAACCTACAAGTGATTTATATACCAAATTTAACTAAATTTTGTATATAAATCATTTATAGGTTATTCTAGTACGATTCGGGAAAAAGGAACGGGCTGTTTTTGCGAAAAAGCCCACAAAAATCGTTATATATAAAAATAAAAAACTACGTGTGCTTAATTATATCAATTAAATTCCTATTTAATACGTGATTTTTGACAACAAAAAGAATAAGACTAACCCCATTACTCTAGGACTAGCCGTTCTTGAGATATTCTAGTTTTTTCGCGTTTTCGCTACGCCACCTTTGACAATAAGTCCAGCAATCAAATAAGAACCAAATTTAAGTTTAACGTGTAAATCCAATGTCATTTAAAATACTTATGGTTGTTATTTTGTGCAGATAAACTCAAATTATTATTGAAGAAATAAAGAGAACGAATATGAGTCTGCAGGGAAAGACATGTGCTGTCCACATTAGAATTTTTAACAATATTACAACAATGATTTATAGAAGTGAACGGGGATTATTTTCAGGCCATTTCGAAAAAAATGTATGATCTATATTTAAAGATCCATCAAATTTTTGTCGAATAAAATGTTCAACAAATTTAAGCTGTGTACCAAATTTTAACTCTCTAGGACGTAGGAAAGTGCATTAAAAATGCCATCAAATAAGTATATCATAAAGAGTTGATATTTTGAAGTTGGTCACGTGATCGTTTCATATCATGGTCACGGGATCGCTTCATATAAGAGGTGTTATTATTATTTTAATTTTTATTTAAAAACTACTGAATATATTTTGCTGAATTTTTTTTTATATATTTTATGGAATAATTTGCATATTACCTAAAATTTTCGAAGCAATTAGTGAATTTTAAATCCGCTTAAAAAATGTTTGAAAAATTAGGTCCCATAGGGTTCAATGTATTTCATTTTTTCAACCCGGGTTCAATTCAAAACTAATTGGGTGATATTATTTATTTATATTTCCATCGGTCCAACAGACCGTCTGAACAACATACTAAAATTTCATTTTGATTAAGTCATTTTTACGGCAGTTATCGTGCTAACAGACAGACAGACTGACAGACAGACAGACAGACAGAATGAACAAAGTCATAAACACTTTTCAACTTTGTTGTAAAGTGTTAAAAATAAATAAATAACTAGCTCGGACAGATAATTTTTTTTAGTTTTTTCGAAGGAAAAAAACTGAAAATACTAAAATATTGAAATTATTTTAACATATTTATGATATATACCATACTTCCGACAAAACATGGCCACAGATTTTAATTTTTACATATTATATTCGGAGATATAAGCGTCCAAAGTGTTTACATTTTTCATAGCGCTCTGATTTCGGCAACAGAAACCCCAATCATAGATGTTATTCACATCAAATTAACTGGAGTTCAACTCGACTTTCTTATATCAGAATCCACTTTTAATTTCAAATTTCACAAGAAAAATTTTGAAAATTCGGTATTGTGGGTATAAATGATTACAGTTATAGCGTATTACCCTTTACTTTCTTTATCGATACCGTACTTGACAATATACCCCCGTGGGTTAACTTCCATCCCCCACCTATCCCCCACCATCCCCCACCAAAAAAAAAATTAGGGGGATTATGACGTCACGAAAAAAATTGTATCGCGGCTGTTTTTCACAACAATGATTGAAAGTATTAAGTTTCGTGATCGTTCAGCCATAAATAAACCCTCGTATGCATGATTATGCCAAATTTTGTCCCATGTTGCCAATGCTAAAAAAAATATAAAATTTTGAATAAATTTCGAAGTTTTCGATCGAGTTAAAAAAAAATTCTGTCTGGTTCTAGAATTTTTTTTATAACAAAGCCGGATATTCTGGAATTCAAAAAATTTCGTGAAAACACTGCACTCTCTATACTGTATTTATGTGAAAGTAAAAATGAATCCAAAAATGGATGGAATAAGGGAAATAGCCCCTTTAATAATTATGGGACTTAATAATTTTTCTTGCTTTGTTTATGATAAAAAGCGGTTTTAATGGGAATGAACCTTTTTCTTCTAAGTTAGTGACGCATTTATTGTTTACGGATATTTTAAGCCTACGCGTGGGCGCAAAAAGCGGTCGAATTTTTCGCCAGCTGTGACTGTTAAAAAGCTAACAAACGTTGCTTGTTAACAGTGACAGCTGAAATATTAACCACTAGCTGCGGGCACCGCAGCTGGTTAATATTGAAACATGTTTTGAGCAAATATAATGAAAATAAATAAAAAGGGAAAATTAAACAAAAAGCCAAAATATGAAAAAAATGTAGAAATGTTTTAGAAATATGAACTGCAATTGAAAACATTTCAACACGCCCTGTCAAATGTCATGCTTAAATGTTATTAAATTATACTAGAACCTCATTCAGGAATTGTAAACAATTGAAATAATTTAGTTTGCCTAAAATGTTTAGGGTGTATTAGGATTACGGATTACAAAACTATTTCCCAATAAGCATGTGGCCTACTGATCGAGACGCAACAGAACGGCCCTGTAGAAGTACTACAGCCAAACAGAGGTGTCTGGAGAAGATCGACTGCTGGTTACTTGTTCTATCTTAGCATTTCAATTGGTTGCATTCCGTATTGGGTGCAACTTTCTGGACTTAGTCAGCTATGGAAAACGCAAGAGAATTCTGTCGAGTGTCGTACACACAGACTATTATACAGACCTGTGACTCTCGATAGTTTCGTTTTCGCGGCGGCCATTAGAGATAGACCAAACAGAGGGTTGGCGCGCTCTTGACGATGGTCTGGTTTGGTCCGAGCGCTTGGCGATGGTCTGGTTTGAGTCCAAGCCGATTTTCAATGTTATAACCCTATTTCGCTCGGCGAAAACTTAGAACAGCGTGGTTTGAGTAACGTGAAAAAGGATTATTTGTTAAGTGTTTAGATCATTTCATAGAAATGGATTGATAAAAGGAAACTGGTTGCGTTACAGGGTATGTAATTTATGTTTATTAAAATTGAAATAATTTTAGTTATCCCCATCCTACATACGTGTTCATTATAAGTATACACGTGTTCATAAGTATACACGTGTTCATATAAGTATACATGTGTTCATCATACGAAATTAGTGCTGTGTTGCTATTACTGCCGGAAGTGGTATAATTAGTTAAAAAATATTTTCCGTATTTTTATAAAATGTGAAATAATTGATATTTGGATAGCTTTTTCTTAGTTGAATGTGATATAGTATGTGTATATATTTATGTAAAATTTTTATTAAGTGCCTTATGGTGGAAAATTCCCTCCCCCCTCGGGTAATTAATGATTGAGTTCTACAACTTCGATAGTGCATTTATGTAAATTTGATATTTACTATATGAATATTTTTATATTTAAAAAAAAAGTATTATCAGTATCCCAGAATAAATTAAGGATCAAGTAATCAATACGCTAGTATACTTTTTAGACTGAAAATATTATATAATATTTCAGTCTTTTGAGTATGTTAGCTTGTAATTTTTTGTGCATTATGTTTTATAGTGAGACAATGCAATATGTCTATTTTTTAATATATTTTATGATTATTTGAATTAAATATATAACTATGTTTATTTAAATATTCTTAAACTGATGAATATATTTATGTTGCAGATTAATGTATTTTTAAATCCTGATCCTTTCTATAGTTTCAAAAATTATAAAAGTACAGTCCTCAACATTTTGTTCCCCTCCCGTTTAAAAAAAAATCGCCAAGCGAGCGATAATGCGCCAAATCTGGCAGACGCATCGTAGTTCAGTTGGTCCAACTCACGAGCTCTAGTGTCTATGGGACATCCCATGTTAAAAATGTTGCAAAAATATTGCCATAGGGTCCTATGGGAGTGCACCTTCTGAATATAGTATTCTGTGGTCGTACAGAAGAGAGCACCAGGCGCCTTTAATCTCCAGTTTCTATATGCGGTTCTTATCGTCAACTGTGACATTAATTCAGATTCATCAGTAGTGTCGTACAAGACAGAGCACCAGGCGCGAAGCGCCTTTAATCTCCAGTTTCAATATGTGGTTCTTATCGTCAAACTGTGACATTAATTCAGTGACCCTAATTGGAGGTTCAAGGTTTTTATTTACTACTTTTTATTATTTATCCTAGCTCCTAGTGTGGCAGTTTGTTGCACATTTAGAGTTTAAGCAGTTTGGGGGGTTGATGCAGATCTAAGGGTTACCTAGCGTTTTGGCAGATTAGTGTTTAGAATATATATATATATTTTTTTTTATAAAATAATAGTCGCGAGTTTTATTTAAAAATCAGATGTTTGAGGTGGGATCATTTAATTCCGATTATCGATGTTTAGAACAGCGCGGGGTCTCTTACGAGATTTGGCCTTGCGATGATCATAGTCATGCAGATTGAATAACAGTTCGTTTGGAACGGATGGCAAATTTCTGTAAAATTTAAGCGCTAGCTTTTTAATTTGGGCTCTAACAGTTTTTATTTTGAAGTCATTCCTAATTACTGAGTTTCTTAAGTACCTGGGAGCTTTCCTGATAATCCGTAGGATTTTGTTTTGTTTTGTTTCTAGGAGGTCTATTGTAGTTTTACAGGCATATCCCCATACGGGAGCTGCATACAGCATTCCCGGGCGGATGACCGATTTATAAATTAGGAGTTTATTTTGATAACTTAGATTTCCGTTTCCTATCATTGGGTATAAGGCTCCTGTGGCCATATACGCTTTTTTGATTAAGTTCGTTACGTGCTGTTTCCAGGTTAGGTGGGAATCTATCGTTACACCTAGGTATTTAGTAGATTTTTCCGCTTTTAGGGCATGGTTGTTTATGTACAGAGGCGGCGGAGGTTTACGTTTTCTTGAGAAATAAATCCAATGACATTTATTGGGGTTTAATTTTATTCGCCATTTTTCCAGCCAAGTTTGGAGTATGTCTAAGTGCTGTTGTAGCTGTCTGTGCATTACTGAGACATAGGGGTGTTTTGCAAGTATCGCACTGTCGTCTGCATAGAGTGCCAGCTCTGTGTTTGGAGTCCTAGGGATGTCGTTCAGGTATATGTTAAAGAGTGTCGGGCCCAGGATAGAACCTTGCGGTACACTACTTTTAATGAGCTTGGGTGTAGATAAGTTACCTCCAACTCTGACTTGAAAGTGTCTGTTATTTAAGTATGAGATTAAAAGTTTGACAATAGCGTCAGGGACTTTTAAAGTGATCAATTTGTACGCTAATCCACAGTGCCATACTTTATCAAAGGCTTTTTGTATGTCCAGAAAAATCGCAGCTGTGGGTGTCTTGTTATTGAGACCAGAAGATATGTACTCTACCACTCTCAGCAATTGATGAGTGGTGGAGTGCTTTGGCCGAAATCCAAACTGCTCCGGAATGATAATGTCATTCTCACTAAGGTGCGTGTTCAGTCTCTTAAGAATAATTTTCTCAGTAATTTTACTAAGTGTCGGTAGCAAGCTAATTGGTCTGTAGTTGGCTGGAATTGTGGCATCCTCACCAGGCTTATGGATTGCTATAATTATCGCTTCCTTCCATTCTTTGGGAAAATAGTTTAGTTTTAATATTTTATTTATTAAGATTGTCAAGTAACATATTACGTTTAAGGGTAGGTTTTTAACCGCTATATTTCTGATTTTGTCGTGCCCTGGGCTTTTACGGTTTTTGAGATTTTTAATGATTTCTACTATCTCCTGCGGGGTGGCTGGGCTAATCTCAGCCGTTACCGGGGAATTCCTGAAATTATTTAAAGTTTGTCTGACCATTCTTAGGGTGTCCTGACACATTAGATCGTGGTTTGGTTGGAATTGTTTTTCATAATGGCTTGCGAGCGCCTCGGCTTTTTCCTCGTCTGAGTACGCGATTTTAGCACCATCTATTAGTGGCGGGAGCTTAATTTGAGGTTTCCTGAGTCTTTTTGCGAATTGCCAGAGCGATACGTCTTCAGGGCTAAGGGATTCGATTAGTTCTTTATACTGTTGCTGCTTTTTTGCGACAATTTTTTCCCTGACTTTGCACGTGAGTCTGTTAAGCTCCCTTTTAAGGCTGGGTCTCTGTTAGCCTGCCATGTCTTACGTATTCTATTTCTTTGCCTGACTAATTGTTTGACATGGTGGGAAAGTGTGGGCATTTTTGGAGACTCACGATGTGTTGTGGCAGAGGCAATTGCTCTCTTGATTTCTGTTGTGAGTGTGTGCGTGGCAGAGTCAATATCCGCCGTGCTCATTATGTTAGGTACTGCTAAGTGCGGCTCGAAGAGTGCTCTTTTGAATACTTCCCAGTTGACCCTCTCTTGTCCCAAAGAGGCTGGAAGAGGTGTGTTCAGGTCGAATGTCACCAGTACCGGCAGATGATCCGAGTCGAATTCATCCAGGGTACTAATAGTGTGAGCGTAATCTATGTTTCGCGTTAGGACAAAGTCTATAAATGAGCCGTTGGCGCCTGAGAAGCAGGTTGGTGTCGACGGTACAATAATGTTAGTGTTTGTCGTGTTCAGCAGTCTGTGTATCTGTGTACCGCGTGAATTGGCTCTCCTACAGCCCCACGCTCGGTGGTGCGCGTTGAAGTCGCCTGCGAGTATAGTGTTTGGATATCGCGCGAAAAGCAGTTCCAGTTGCGCAGCTACATCTACTCTACTCATATTTTTGACATATGTTGAGGTTAGGATAAACGGGCTAGTATTATTAATTTTAATTTTTATACTAGTATTTTCTATACCTTGAAGATTTATGTTGTTTAGTTCCTCGTGGGGAATATTTCTTTTAATGTATACTGCTGTTCCTCCATGGGGCGTTCTAGCATTAGTATTTGAGCTAAGATTATGATAGCATATGTAGTTGGCTATGTTTAGTTTTTTACTTTCTCTAACTTTAGTTTCCTGAATTAATAAGGCGTCTACGTCATTTTCATTTACATAGTTCCTAAGTTCCTTTATTCTTGGAGATATGCCGTTCGCATTCCAAAATATTATTTTTAAGGATTATTTTTGGGACCTAGCCATGACGGGTTTGATTCTCACTGTTATTTTTAAAGTCCGCGATTATTTTAAGGGCCTCAAAGACCATTACCATAGGATCGCTCTTTTTTTGTACTAACTCTGCGAACTGCATCAACAGATGTTTTATGTCGTCTAGATTGAACATACTAATAAATCCTCTGATGAGGTTGATGATATCCTCCATATTTTCAGCATCAGATTTATTAGTCGGTTCAGTCTCAGCTTCCATTTCCTCAGCCTCAACCGCGGTTTTCACTTTTTTGTGAGTGTCCTTTTGGAACTCGATAGTTTTTTGCTTTTTTTCACCCGTTTTAACTAACGGCTGGGTTTGCGCGATCTCTTCATCCCTGACTCGTTTATTTTGTTTCAAATCCTCAGCCTTAATGTCAAGCCTATCCTTTGCCTCCTTTGCCTGTCTGGCTTTTTCTATTTCCGATCTCTTTTTAATGGCAGCTGTAGCTGCTCTTACTTCCTCCAGGGTCAATTCTCTGGAGGTCGATGATTTGGGGGCCTGCTCTTGCACCGATCTGGTAGGTGCTGAAGGTTGGTGTCTTTTTTCCTGTGGCACTATGTGCGAGGAGCCCTGAGGGGGTGCCTGGGGGTTTAGTCCGAGGGCCTTTTGCCTCCAAGGTGGTATCTGATTTTTTGGGGGAGGGGGGGCATACTCCGGTGCCTTTCCTCTGTTCCAGGGGTTCTTCGGGCATTGCCTGAAGTTCGCTGGATGGTCTCCATTACAATTTGCACACGTTGCCTTCTCTGTCCTGGGTCTCTGGCAGTCCCGTGTGAAATGATCTTGTGCACACTTCAGGCACTTTGGTGGCATACTGCAGTTCTCAGAGGAGTGGTTGAACTGCTGGCACCGGTAGCAAATCTTAAAGCCCCGTGCTCTGAAGGCCTCTACCTTCACAGCCAAGTATCCTAACCTTGTCAGTCTGTAAATCCTCTGCCAGTCTTCCGTGGGCCTAAGGCTGAGTAAGAAGATCGGCAGGGGTAATCTTGTTTTTGTGTTTCTCAATTGAGAAACCCGGACTACATCTAATCCAATGGATGTTAGCGTCATTTTAATCTCCTCAATGTCATAGTTAGTTGGTAGCCCCTTCAAAACTACCTTTTTTGGCCTTTCAGTTTTTAGGTTTAAACTATGGAAGGGGATTTTCTCGCTAGTCAAATGGCGCTGAACAACCCTATAGGAGTCAGCGTCATTGGGTATGAGTTTGAGCATATCTCCTGAGAGTTTGCCAGATACTTTATTGCCTGTAATTTCATTTAGCTTTTTAAGGAGAGCCTGGTAGTTGTCTCTAAACTTTATGAAGAAACATTCTGCTTTTGGTTCTTTTTTTTCTACCTCCATAATATTTTCTCTAACACTATTTTCAACCGCTTTAGGTTTAGGTGCACTCTTAAATTGAACCGGTTGCGCGGCAATTTCAGCATAAGTCTTAGTTTTAACTTTTTCATTTACAGTTACAACATTATCACTAACCTTTTCATTTACAACACTATCACTAGCAGCAATACAGTCCATGTTATCATGGTCATTAGATTTTAATTTTAAATTTCTATCCTGGTTTTTAGTAGGAGTTCCCTCAGTGTGAGACTCCTCTATCCTAGCCCTTTTACATGGATTTACAACCGTTTCAGTTTTGTCAACAAGTTTAATTTCATTTATTAGTCCTAATTCTAACAGTTTAGCTCTAATTACTATATCATTATACTCCTCAACTGAGTTAAAGATCACATAAATATCACTATCACAATTTCTAAATTTACCAATGTCACAGCAGAACAAAAAAGAATTCACAAAATTGAACGAACCTAGAATCCGGGAGACTTGGTCCTTGTCCTGTCCGAGGAGTCCATACTTGAGCATATCCTGGATATGCAGTGTCAGCACGTAGATCACCATTCCACAATAGTTCACCGCATCCTTCACTTCCTGGGTCTTTGCGGCAAGAAGTCCAGCGTCCGGCAGGCGTCCAAGATACGCATCCATTGCATCCTTGAGAGGCCGAGCATCGTCACCCTCCAGCTCCCTAGCAACTTCCTTCATCTTCTCCAAAAGGTCGTTGTCCAGATCCATCATAAATCAGGGTCAAATAACTCGAAGTACGAAAAGCACAACCACGTGGGAAAAACACACGTAGCAATCCGATGAAAATGATGATTCAGATTAAGAGGATATAAACATTTTATAAAATGTACCTTTTAAATATTATCGGTACATATGGACAGTGAGGTAATATCTTTTATGTATATTTTTTCTCTGTGGGAAACGGATTATTGTTATCCGTTTTGGTTTAATTTAGGGCTGGCTGGTCAAACGGCTGAAATCGAAAAAATTTCCATCACTTATCTGGTAATACAAAATAAAATAAAATTTAGGCTTGAAATGTTAGAATTGGTGCTTATAGGTAGTTGTTTCAATTTTCTTTTCAATTTCGATTTTAATTTTCTGTATTTTTTCCCTCGCTTTCAGTACTCGCAGAAATAGTGATTTGAAATTAAACCATCTATTTAAAAATTTACCTCCCCCCCCCGCCCCTCTTTTATATTTATTTAAAATCAACACTACATCTATGCCCTAAGAAAACTTCGAATGCTTAAAATGGGAGTGGACAATGTGGGCGTGACCATTTATACAATTGATACATGTCTCAGCCATTCACAATTAAATCTTGAAACATTCTAAATAATGCTTGTTTTCATGTTTAATTTCTTATAAGAAAGTGCTGAAACAACCCTTGTCTGGTCTCTTATACAAAAGAAAAGTATAAGACCTTATATATTATTTATAATTAATAATGGGACTACTATTACTATTATTTATAATTAATAATGGGAAAGATAATTATACAGGTGGTGTCCAGAAGTTCATAATCGCTATACATGTGTATATTTCATGAACCAAAAGTCGGAATTGAACGAAACTTGGTATGCGGGTATAATAAGACTATGGAAGTACAATAGCAGAAAAAAAAAGAATAAAAATCAGCGGTGGCTCCAGCCCGATGGAGCCGAAATAGTTTTTTGCGAATTACATTTTGTAAACTAAGCCTCACACTTTTATAATATCGAAAAAAAAAATACTTCATCAAAAATCCGATTATATATACTTATAGGGCTTCTTACTTACTTATGGAGAAATTCTTGCTTATTGTTTATAGATATCACTTTTAGTTTTTATGATATAAGCATTACAAACTTGGAAAACGTGAAATTTTCATACTGCTTCAAATTTAACAAGACGATTACTCGAAAACAATAAGAGCTTTTAAAAAATATATGTATATATTTATTATTTAAATTTGGATATATATTTTTGTCGCTTATTATTTATATCTATCTATCTTTTCAAATTTTGAAGATATTTCGAGTGAAAGTATGAAAAATGAAACGGAAAAACTCGTTAAAACGGACACTTTTTAAAGTTATTTTTTAATGGAGCTCGATCCAAAATCCAATTATATACACTTGTCAGGCTTTCAAAGAACTACAAATTTTTGTTTATTGTTCACAGCTAACTCTTTTAGTTATTAAGATATAAGCATTACAATCTTGAAAAATTGGTAAATTAGCTTCAATTGAGAAAATTATCTTCAACTTGACAAGACGATTACTTGAAAACTATAACAGCATTTTTGTAATAATAAATATGGGTTTTAATACTAAATATACTAGTACTAATACTAGTAATAATAATAATATACATTCTTGTCGTTTACTATTTATATCTATCTTTTATAGATTAATATATACTTCGAGTGAAAGTTAGAAAAATGCACAAAACGTTCGCTCGAAGAACTACTTTCGCAAGTGTTTTCGGAAGAACGTTTAAAATATTAAAATATTGACATTATTTTATATATTCATAATCTGGACCCTATGTCCAACAAAACAAGAACAATTATTTACATTTTTATCTATTAGGTTTGGGGATAGAAACTCTCGAAGTGTTTATATTTTTCGTAGCGCTCCGTTTTTCCGCCAGAAGAACCCCAACCATAGATGCTATTCTCATCAAAAATGAATTTTATGCAGGAATTATGCACTTTCTTTTAAAAGATATGTTTAAACATTATTTCTGTTTTTCGTAGGAAAAAACTGAAGCAACTCTAATACATGAGCATTATTAATGATTGTGATTGCCTCTTGCACCCACGCAAGCCACACATTGATTTTCCATGCTTTCTATGAGGTTGTACGTGAGCCGTGGATTCAAAAAGCCCCACTCTTTGAGTAGAGTTGTTTTCAGCTCCAAAATGATCCTTTGCGGAGGCTGACCCGATGCAATTCGACTGCATAGTGCATCTCACGTATGCCCAATCGGATTAATATCCAGAGTATTCGATAGCATCTGCATTGATTCGCTGAATATATGCATTTTGAAACAATCATCGACTACCAGAGAAAAGGGTTCTCGCGCTTGCGTCCATAAATACTGGTATTGGACCAACACCAATTTGAAGAAGCCAAATTTAGGGTTCCATTTTGTCGCTGTATCTCTTACCAGTAACAAAACCTCAGTCTAAGTTGTGGACCACTGTGTGCGGTTCAGCTTCATGTCTGAACATACCAAGACCACCATATCTAAATTTTCCTGTTTCCGCGATCTTAAACGGAACTTAAACTTAAGGTGTTCCCCGTACTCTCCATACATTGGTGCAGCGAAAATCAGTCTACAATAGAAATATGGACTCATCAGCGAAGAGTACAAAGCCCCACTGATCCAGAGTCCAGTTCCGATGTCCCTGACTAAACTATAAATACGTACACCTGCAGGAAAGGATGATCCAGAAGTAAACAGTTAGATGTTTAGCATATATGCCAATTTCCCTTGGTCTCCCGTAAACAGTTTGTTACGAAGCAGTTGATTCTGTGGCGATTACAGTTTTCCAGAGAGTAAGTAGCCTTGCAGACATCGTCCTGTAAGGTCGTGCAGTTAATGCCAGACAATGACGCCATGCAGCCATGCCGAGTGGTGACAACTCTTGGTCGACCTTGCACTCTTTGTCATCTAGCGTCTCCAGTGTTTCGGAGTCTTCTCCACAGTTGAAGCACCATTATGGTCCATTCAACTCCTTGCAAACTTCAGTTTGTAAAGGCCCGAATTCCATCTTTCAATGCTTTTATCCTTTAAACAAGATCAAGTTGGCGTGTCTTTGGACTATAGTCGGCCCTTACTCAACAATGACAACACCACTTTCAAACATACATCTAAACTTTCCATCGTCGGTAACTTCGTCATTTGGAGGGTTAGATTCAGGCGAAATAATTTGCAGTCTGATAATAATCTATGAAAATTACATAATTAAGAAAAATGAATAAATAACATAAAAATTCAAGAGAATATAGAAAACTTTCCCTAGGTTATTTGTACCATCGTCACATACAACACACACTCATCAACCTTTTCCAATTTGCAAAATGCGAAAGGAGTGATATTTCACATCAATCTATACTGAGTGAAACCGTTACTCACTAATTTTTTTTATAAAATATTTTTAAATAAAGCTGAGAAATAAGTTTAAAGAGGAATGTTAATAAAAGTATATTTATTTGTGTATTCTGTTGCTGAATATGATAGACGTACACGACACAATATGGAACGCAGGGGCGCGGTAGCCCAGTGGTAAGTGCCGGGGAATTGCACTCGGTAGGCCTGGTTTTGATTCCCTCAGCAGCAAAAACTGCCGCCGTGTTCACGCGGAGTACGATCGCGTTAAACATGTGGGTCCGTAAGTCCTTCCGAGAGGTTGGTGGTAGGGGAAGGAGACTACGCTCCCTGTGGATAACTCCCCACTGGGTTCCGGTGTAAATTGGGCGGCTCTTCCCGGCCGTCCAAACTGTTATCTTACACCTTTCTGGTAGGTCGGACGGTCTGGTTTTCAACAACTATATGGAATGCGAATGAATGAGAAAGTTGAGTGATGTTTTTAATGTGAGAAAATGTCTAAAAATTTGCTGTCCTTTCTGTAAAATTTGCTTCATTTCTTTCATTTTAAAAAAAGTAAACAATTGTCCGCTTCATATAACAATATATGCAATTTGAAACATATCAATTCTCGATAAAATCTAACCTTTATTTGAACTTTTTTTAAAAAATGATCATTATTTTGCCACCTCTGGGATTTTGCATTGAGATGCTGCTCATTAAATCGTAAAAATATTGTTATTTCAATAAACATGATGCGGCATCTGAAGTAATAAAATATGACGAATTGTCTTCAGAGATTTTGCTTATTTAATCTATTCGTCTGCCTAGCATGGGTACGGTGATGATTGTTACTGGCATTAAAAATATATTTGCCCATATTTAAAGACGAACTTTGTGGGTATAATGAAATTAACATTTTTATATAAAATGTAAAGAATGAGAATGCTTTCATAGATGTCGCTACTGAAAAATGATTAATTCTTCGTATCAAAAATGACTTTCTTGGCATCATATGATATTACTTAGAGCTGATGAAAACTTACGAATATTAACATAAATTATCAAACCTTTAAATGCAGATAAGACTGTTGCTACATTAATATGTTGCAGAATCCACTTCAAAGATAAGAACTTGCAATATCGTCCGAAAACTCAACGGCAGAGCCAGTTCGGAGATCCTGGGTTCGAGTCCCGGTTGGGGCGGCAAGGTTCTTTACAGTGTGATATCACTTTCACCACGATTCACCTGGACGAATTGGCTAGCTACAGCTAAATGTGATGATACCTATACGATTAAAATAAAGCCTTGGCATTGTCCGTTCTCTTGGCGACCTGCAGGGTGCTTTGGAATTGCTGTGATTATCAGGGTTTCTGGCTTGTGGGCTCTTCGCCAACTCGAGGTGGTAGCTATCCCGTGGTTATCAGGGACTTGGCTATGTGCCTGATGTGCGATTTTGCAATCGCGACGACTTATCGTCTTTCCGTATGCCTTATGGTAGGTCGGATTCTTCTACGCTTTGGATTCTTCTACGCATAGGTAAAACCCTATATATATATACAAAGTCTCAAATTTCTATTTTCAGTAGGTTGAAGTGTGTAATTTATCATTTAGTCATTCAGTCTCAATCAGCTGTATGATATAGACAGTAAAATACTAAAAACCGGATTAATTTAATTTAATTTGAGAATCCTTCGTAAAGTTAACATTCTATTAAAGTTTCTAATTATTTGATTAATTGAAGGAAAATTTTGCTAATAAAAATGCGTACAAAGAGTAATTGTATCAACTGGTTTCGGAGAAAAACGTGTATGTTTTCCTCCAAAGACAGAGCTGTAAGTAAAAATACCCCTCAAAATATTCTTTGCTGCGATTTCTGTTATTCTACTAATCCAGGGAAACGCTTGTCAATAAAACTTTAATCACGCAACTCATAATTCTTTGCTCATATTTTTTCATTTTACTAATTCAAGAAAACTCTTGTCGATAACTCATAAAGTTTTTGTCACATTTCCTAAATTCTACTTATCCAGAAAAACTCTTGTCGATAAAGCTTTCTTACAACTCACAAGCTTTGCTCACATTTCCTCACATTCTACTTACCCAAGAAAACGTTTGTCGATAAAGCTTTCCTCACATAACTTGCCACGTTTTGCTCACATTTCCTCCCATTCTACTGAGCCAAGAAAACGCTTGTTGATAAAGCTTTCCTCACGCAACTTACCACTTTTTGCTCAGATTTTCCTCACATTCTAGTGATCCAAAAAAATGCTTATCGATAAAGCTTTCCTCACGTAATTCACCACGTCTTGCTCACATTTCCTCACATTCTACCGATCCAAGAAACATTTGTCGATAAAGTTCTCCTCACATAACTTCCCATTTTTTTCTCACATTTCCTCCAATTCTACTGATCCAAGAAAACGCTTGTTGATAAAGCTTTCTTCACATATCTTACCACGTTTTGCTCACATTTCCTCACATTCTACTGATCAAGGAAACATTTGTCGATAAAGCTTGCAATTCACATAGTTTTGCTCATATTTCCTCATGGAAGAATCAGACTCTAGAGAAAGTGAACGAATATATCTATAGAAAGGACTGAACTAGAGATCTCCATAAAAAATATTTTGAGAAGTGTTTTTACCCCTTTCCTAAAATTTAAAAAGTAATTTCCTAAATTGGAGAGTATTTAAGGAACAATATTGAGTAACATTCTGAATTCTTTCTTGTAGTAATATTTATTTTTAAAATTATTAATAAAATCATGTGTCTGCAGATTTTTTTTCTGCTTTTATGGAGTGACTGCTCTGTTTCTCTTCTTCTGTAGATCGCTTGTTTTGAGTTTGAAACCACTTATTATCCTTCTGTTTTTATTTGATGATGTTTTATTAATGGATTATTTTACCCATAAATACATATATATTTCATTTATAAATAGTTTATCATATTTCATTATATTAGGAAAAACTAAAACCTAATAAGTAAATAAGTAAGAAATAACTAGAAAATTAATTCGAAATTAAAGAAAATAACTCCGAGGTACTGTATACATCAGTGTTGCCCCGGTTCTAAATGAGCGTCCATTGCTTAAATAGTACATTTGAACACAATTTAAAATGGCTTCGTTCCGAAAATTTCGCGATTCAAATCGCACGCGCTCCTCGCAAGAAATGAAAAAAAAAGGAGAATCACAATTGGCGTATATTTAACACACCACTCTTCTCTTTCGACCTAGACTGTCCGACCTACTCGAAGGTATCTGCTTGGATGGCCGGGAAGTGCCACCCAATTTAGACTGGAACTCAGTGGGGACGGCATCTACAGGGGAAATACCCTCCTTCCCTTGTCATCAACCTCTCGGAAGGACTTACGGACCCACGCATTTAAAGTGCTCGTACTCTGCGTGAACTCGGTGATGGTTGGGCCGAGTTCAGAATCGAACTCAGGTCGTCCGAGGTCATTCATTCGTTCGAGGTCAGGTCATTCCGACTCGCTAACCACAGGACTGCCCCACACCCAACACATCCCTATTGAAAACGCGAAAGGAAGTGAATGGCTCTGATCATCCCGCTTATGCTGAACCACGGCCTCACTTGATTACGCGACGCGCTCGAAGGATCGCGTAATCTAGTGGGGCCGTGGAACACAACTCTGTGGGAAGTAGCTTCAATGGTAGAACAGCCGTAAAAAGAGCACGATCTCCGGCACGTGGGAGATGGCTTCAATTGGTACAACTGCTTCGGCAGTAGGGTCCCAAATGCGTTCAGTTCATTTAAAAAATCTATAACATGGCTAGGTTAAAAACTTTATAGTCAATCAACGGATGGTTTTACGAAATGTTTTTCCTGGAGCAGTCTGTGATTTGCATTTAGGAATTTCTGTTAAAATATGAACGTTGGACGGCATTTCAAATTTTGAAAATTCAAACATAAAAATCGGACAAGTAATACTATAATGCCGAGATACGCCTTGCAAAGATTAAACATTTCTATTCTTGACTTCTTATTTTTCAAGCTGTATCTTCCCTGGGGAAAGAAAAGTCTGCATTTAAATAACAGCCACGCAAATTTTGGACGGTAGAGAGAGCTGGTAACCAGATTATATAAAGGCGAACTGCGAAACACGAGATGGAGAAGATGGGAGATATGATACTAGTTGGTATTGGAGCGTGGCGTGTGTGGATGCAGACGATGATAGAAATGGGGCCATGTACATTTTTATTTATTATTTGTAAATTATGTTAATGGAGTTTATTTTATGATTTCTATAGTCTAAGAATAAACTTGTTGTTTTTATCAAAAGATCCCTGCGTGTTCATCCCGACACCTTTACAACCTGTATACGTCGAGGTGTATCGAATTTCCAGGTTGTGGGACGTTTAGATTTCCCGCTACAGACACACAAACATTTTCCTTTTTTAAGTAAGATATGTATTTGCGCCGTCCTAAAACAGAGACCAACACAAATACGTTTTGATTTTATTTTAATACGTTTTATTTTGTTTACAGTGAACGTCGTTTAGGGTCATGAATAGTCATCTAAATACAAAATCTAGCTCAATTAGATTCTGCTCCGTGGTCGATATTATACTTGTACATCAATATCCTTGTATTTCTCCGGCGTCTTCTGCACGGTTTGTAAACACGTTTCGACTTTCTCATTACCACCACCAGTGTTTCTTTTAGGGTTTTTTAGCCAGGGGGTTGTTGTTGTTGAGACCCAGACCGTCCAACCTACCAGGAAGGTGTAAGGTAACAATTTAGAGGGCCGTGAAGAGCCACCTAATTTAGACCGGAACCCAGTGGGGGAGGCATCCGCAAGGATCGTACCCTCCATCCCCTACCACCAACCTCTCGGAAGGACTTACGGACCCACATGTTTAACGTGATCGTACTCTGCGTGAACACGGCGGCAGTTTTGGCAGCGGGGGAAATCGAACCCGGGCCTACCGAGTGCAATTCCCGCGCGCTAACCACTGGGCTACCACGCCAGAGGGGTGAGTGAAACTTTAGGACGGGACAAATTTTCTATTTGCCATATATAAATACATCTAGATGCTGTCACATAAATAGAAACTAAGTTAACATAAATTGTCTTCTGGTAGGGGGGGGTGCTGAATGTTTGCACACTTTTCGTAGGATCTGGAAATACATTTCGAACCTACCATTAACCCCGTGTGGATGAAAAATATGTCTCCGCTAGATACTGCCCCGAACTTGATACTATAACTTATAGTAATATAGTAAATTCATGTAGTATAGTAAATACATTAAATTATAGTTTATGCTTTTTAAATGGTTGCATTTTTAGCCATCCAAATCATTATTTTAGTACTGTTATTCAGAAAATTGTCCTTTATTTCATTAATAATACAGTTTGAAAAATAGTTTGTCTGTTTAAAACACAAAATAATTACAAAAATTGTAGACGATGCAAACAGATTGTAAAAGTAGAAATTATTTTTACTATTAAAGAAAATATACAGAGAATTGAGCACAAGCGCGGCTTTTAGTGATACGGTTACAAAACATTATAAATACGTATCAAAAATGTTATTTCTGTATAAAAATGGAATAATTACAAAAAGTTTAGAAGGAGCATACAGATTGAAAAAGTGGAAAATACTGCCATAATTAAAACAATTACAGTATTTTTCAGCAGTTTTTAGCGATTTTTCTGCGAAATATCTCTTAATTTAATTAGTTATAAGTTTGAAAAAAAATTTTTGTTATAAAACACAAAATAATTATAAAAATTTAAAACGATGCGAACAGATTGCAAAAGCTAAAAAGGCTTTCACAATACAATTAAACAAAAAGAAGCTGATGTGGGCAGCACCTGACTTTTCTTATGTAATACAATGAATTTACTTCTTTTACTGTGAAAAAATGGTGAAAGAATCCACGGCACAGTGTTTGTGACGTTGAATTGTACATTGGGTGTTTTCTGGATGAAAACATGTAAAACTTTTTCGGCTCATGGCTCAAGGCAGGGTGGGATTAGTGAAGTGCCCAGGAGAGGATATTAATCCCCCCTTTAAACTTCAGGCGAAAAGGAGATCAAGAAAAAGGAGTTCATAAGAGGAAAGTAGAAACTAAAAGGGGCTCGGGTGGAAGACAACATTATGCCGATACCCGAGACTTCATAAAGAAAAGGACTGGAGTCCAAGTGGATGTCCAGTAGAGAAGAGGAAATAATTGGGAGATAGAGGTGCACCAAGAAAGGTGCAGGGCCTTGAGCAATGAGAGTCCGACAGAAAAAATTTTATAATATGAAATTTAAAGAATTTTAAGTAAAACATGTGAAAAAAAACGCGAAATCCCAAATGCTAGGGAGTAGCACAGAAAAAGCTAGAAGGTTGCACCAACATACAAGGAGAAAAATAAGACTGTGTTAGACGAGCCCGCTTTTTAGGGCGGAAATAAATATCACGTACCGGTCTTCCAGGTAACGACCGAGGTTACGAGGATGGTAACGATGGATACTGTCTAACGTAGGGCTATTTACACTTCTCAGACCTCTATGGAATTTGATCGATAACTTTTTGAAGTGTGCCAAAACAGGCCTAATTTGGAGGTCTTTATGCAAAATTTCTAACCGGACGTAGTTCGGAAGATTTGCAAACGAACGCAAAGCGTTATTTTGAATAACTTGAAGCTTCCTAAGGTCAATCTCAGCTGCGGTACCCCATATAGGGGAACCGTACGTCATAATTGGACGTATATAGGACTTGTAAAGTAATAACTTATTACGGATTGACAGGCGGCTATTTCTAGCCAATAAGGGACGTAGCTGGATGAATGAAAGCTTCAACTTCTTGCATGTTTCAGAAATGTGTAGCTTCCATGATAATTTAGAATCTAAGTACACTCCAAGGTACTTATACGAAGATTGCCAGGGAATAGGCTGATTATTAAGTATTAAGTTAGTGTTTGGGGGATCCCTAGGGGGGGGAAGGTAACTGCTGCACATTTACTGACATTTACTTTGATGCGCCACTTAACTAGCCATTGCGTCATGTCATGAAGATAATTTTGAAGAAGGTTGTGCACGATATGTGTCTGTTTATGATGTGCGACCAGGGCCGTGTCATCAGCATAGAGGCTAAGAGAGACACCGGGGGAACGTGGAATGTCATTAATATACAGGTTGAACAATCTGGGTCCAACAAGAGAACCTTGAGGGACCCCGCTGAGAATATTCCTGGGAGAGGATAGAAAGTTAGAGACTCGCACCACAAAGCTACGCTCTGTGAGGTACGAGTGAAGAATTTTGATTAAGTCAGGAGGAAAAGAGCGCTTGATAAGCTTGAACAACAGACCATTTATCCACACCTTATCTAACGCCTTTTGGATATCAATAAAGACTATAGAAGTACTTTCTTGTATGCTTCATGAATAAGTTCAACGACCCTAAGAAGCTGATGTTCGGTAGAGTGCTTTTTCCTGAACCCATATTGTTCAGGAATAATAATGTTGTTTAGGTCGCAGAACTCATCCAAACGCCGTAATATTACATACTCGAAAAGCTTAGAAAGACAGGATAGTAAAGATATAGGTCTATAGTTGACAGGTAAGGTAAGATTAAGACCAGGCTTGGGAATGGGTGCAACAATGGCAACCTTCCAAGCCTTCGGAAAGTAGTTAAAATGCAAGAGGAGAGTGAAGAGTTTTGCAAGATAGCTTTTAAGAAGATTAGGAAGATTTTTAAGCATGTTAGGAGAGAGAAGATCCTTCCCAGGTGCTTTATTCTTTTTCAGTTTTTGAATACGGGGAAGCAGTTCAGCATAAGTAACATCAGACATAGTTCTAGGTGTAGGTGAAGAGAGGAATTGTTCAACCTTGGGATCAACAATCGATACCGTTCTGGCATCGATTACATCATGATGTGGTTCAAACTGGCTTCTAAGACTGTCTGCAAGCAGTTCAGCCTTTTGTGTGGTAGAGATGGCCCTTCCATTAGGACCCTCAAGGGTTGGAATGTGTGATTTATGCCTACGATAGTGTGAGGCAGCCCTCCAAATGGTGTTGTCTGTAGTCGTTAAGGACTCAACATACGTGTTCCACCGTGCACTTGAAAATGCCTTAAGACGTGATCTTACCTGGGCTCGTGAGAAATTAAGTTCACGCTTAAGGCAGGGGTCTCTGCTGGCCTGCCAAGCTCTACGAATCCTGTTTCTTTCTCTGATCATCTCCCGGATGTCCTGAGGAGGTTTATAATAATCAATTTTAGTTTCCTTGGGCCAAGAGGACGCTGAGTAGGCATTACGAAGCATAGCTTCAAATTTATCAACCTCATCGTCCAGTTGGTCCGTGGAGCTAGCAACAGGAGGAGGTGGAGTTTCACTGGTAAGAATACTTTTAAACTTGGTCCAGTTAGTTTTAAGCTTGGCATTATTCTTGATATCAAACTTATTGAGCTCAATTGTATAAATAATTGGGAGATGATCTGAAGCTAGTTCGTTAAATGCCTCCATGCAATAAGTATAAGGAATGTTGCTGGTGATGGCAAAATCAATAATATTATTCTGATGGGTGGGTTCACCCGGAGCTACAATCTCATAGTTGTGCTCGTCGGCCCAGCGCTTAAGCTTGGAACCTCGAACATCAACTCGAGGACAACCCCAGGCTTGGCTTTTAGCGTTAAAATCACCAGCAACTATTACATGGGGCGAAATTTTGAAGAGGGTGTTAAGATCAGCAAGGACAGGACCAGCTTTAGCATTAGGATGGAAGTAGACAGACGCAATGGTCAGGGTCGGATTATTCGATAAGTTGAGCTCTACAACAGTAGCCTCACCAACTTGAAGAGAAGGAGTAGGAATACGTGAATGACTAATTTTATTACTGATATAGATAGCAGTACCTCCCGCTGGACGATTGCTAATATGATTCCTGTCATCATTGTAAAAATCATAGTTAGCAATTTTACAGTTTTTCCCTGGACTGAAATGGGTCTCTTGGACCAAGAACAGATCTAAGTTATTATTTATACAAAAATCCCTAGTTTCCTGGATTTTACCTCTAAGTCCATTGGCATTCCAGATGCCAATGGTAAGATCCTTCAAGATTCTTAAGGGCACAACCATGGCCAAAAGAGAGGGGGGCTAACCTTTACTAATGAGAGCAAAAACGCTCTCATATATTATGTTTACTCTATCTATTTCGGTCGGAGCTGACCTCATGGCAGGAAGGGCATTTTTGAATGCCCTGCTAGTAATGTCCATGCCATACCTGTCTTCAAATCTGAAGAGATAGCTAAGGAAATCATCAGCAGCTTGACTATTAATGTTGGCTCCTTGGGGTGCTGCGAATTTAGGTGTGGCATTATCTGCCTTTTTGGGGACCTCACTACGTCCTTCAGTGGCAGCGGCGTAAGACCTCTGCGGGTTTACATGCTTTTTGACGAAGGTGGAGTTTACAGCGGGAGAGGATGTAGTTTTAAGTTTAGGGAACCTGGGATAGTTTCTGTAAGAAGCAGGGTGTTCTCCTCCACAGTTGACACATTTACACGGTGCCTCATATACTTTGGTGCATTCTTTCGTGAAGTGTGGCAATGCACATTTCACACAGTTGGGTGGCAGATGGCATGCATTGCTCGTGTGAAAGAAAGATTGACACCTGTAACATTGGACAACCTGCTTAGGTCCACGGTATTTCTCAATTTTGACAATTATATTAAATAAGCTGGTAAGTTTATAGATCTGTTCGTTTACAGGGGTCTTCGCAATCTGCACATAAAACAATGGCATGTTGACTCTATTGGTCTTTGGGCCTCTTGCCAATTGCGTAACGCTAATCGGCTTAAGACCCAAACACTCCAGTTCTCGTGCAATTGCCGTAGCTTCAGTGCAGATCGGAAGGCCTCTGACTACAATTTTTAGGGGTTTTTGGTCATCTAAAAGGTAAGATTTAAACTCCACCTTGTTAATTAAGAGAAAGTTTTGTATTTTTTGATATTCATCCCTAATATTTACATGGATTTTTATGAAGTCCCCTGATCCAGTTACTTTAGAGTTTAGATTTGGTACTATTTTCTTAAGATCATTAATTAGGTTAGACCAGTTTTTGGTAATGGCAATAAAAAAGGGGGGAGGTTTACGTTCCCTTTTGGGGGCTTCACTAACAGTTTTGTCTTCAATTCCATTAGTTGGAAGAGTACTTTTAGAATTATTTACAAATTTAGTATTATTTACAAGGTTTGAAGTTGAAGGGTTATCAATTAGGGTGGCTGAGATTAAACTGGCAGTATGCCTCTTTTGCGGTTTCTGGAAACCGTCTTCATCTATACTATGAGGATGTTTCTTAGCACTGTTGTTAATTACAGAAACATTAACATTTTTTACTTTAACTTTACTACTATTAATGTCTGGCAAGGAGGCAGTAGTCTGGATAGGAATACTAGAGGACATCAAATAACTGCCGGAGGAAAGCCTCCGACAGGACTCACCATATCTCGGCAAGTTGTGGGCCTCGATGAGCTTTGATAAGGTCAGCTCACATCTATCAATGATTTCCTTCAACTTGTCCTTGTCCAGATTGTTATCAGCTTTTCTCCATAAGAAAGTCTTTTCATTTATAACATCTCTTAATCTGGCAGCTTCATCTCTTGGATTAGCATTGACGGGGACTTTTGCATGGTAGTCGGCCTCTTCAATGGACCAGTCCGTCATTTCTACGCTTTCATCAATGTTGGACATCATATTTGTAACTCCGAAGGTAGGGTCAGGAGGCTTGGAGATTTCAGGCGCGGGCGACTCATGGATTGGAACGCTGGTGCGTTATGGCTTCATTCACGGTGCGGAGCTCAAGAAAAACACAACCTCTTAGCTCGGCGTCAGGACTGCGAATGCGGTTGCGAATGTAAACTTTTTCGGATCCAATAACTGTATATTTTCGGTAACTTTAAATTAACAATTATCAATATCGATAGCATCCTCAATAAGCAATATAATCCATATATAAAAGTATTTTAATAATAAATTTATCAATTACGCATCATTTTCATTAACTTGCGTCACTTTTGAAACTTTGACGATATTTCACTAGATTATTCGTCAAGTTCACCAAATATATCTTCAAATATTACAAATAAATGGAGCGAAATGCATTTCTTATATACTAAACGATATGTCTGTCACATAACGAAATTGAAAATTTGCAAAACATTGCTTCCTATTTAGCGCTATTTTTAGTAATTTGGTGATATTTTTAGAAATTAAGCGACATTTTCGACAATCTGTGGCCATTTTAAATTAGCGACATACAGCCAAATTTTTCGCCAAGCATTATGGACGGAAGAAGAAGTCGGTTATTCTTATAGCCAATTCCTATATTCTTCCGTAGATATAGAATTTTTATCGTTAAGTCGACATTTTCATTGATTTAGAATCATTTTTATCAATTTAGCGAAATTTTTTTCCATTTGACGAAATTTTCGTCAATTTGGCAAAATCAAAAGATCGACAAGTTGGAGATATGCCACCAAAATTCGTCGCCAAAATTTCGCAAACCGTTACAGGCGGCGAAAGAACATATTCTTATAGCAGTTTCTTATATTTTTCCCAAGATATTGAATTTTCATCAATTAGCCGTCATTTTCTTTGATTTAGCTTCAATTTGGCGACAATTTCGTCAATTTGGCAACATTTCCAAAAGCGATATTCCACAAAATTCGTCGGCAAAATTTTGCCAAGGTTATGGTTTTTCCAAGGAAATGGGTTATTCTTATCGAAGATAAGCGTCTAATGACTTCCAAATACAAAACTATTACCCAAAGTATCTTCTCTCCCGAATGATCCAAGATCCAAGAGAATCCAATGAACTAGAATCCAATGAACTAGATCCTAGAGAATGATGACAACAAATTTATCTCATAATATTACATATGAAAAATGAACAGATTTCACAATTCTTAATACTCTTTTTTTAATTTTCTGGGATTTATTGATAAATTTATTTAAAAAATTTGCAATATCTCGATAATGGTTCATAATTGAGTTCCACAGTTGGTGGCAATCAATTTCTAATGAAAAAGTACATAGGAAATAATTTCTTACTTAACTTCATTAAAGATTTAGATTTTTGATGATTTTTTCAAAATTTCATTTCAAAATTTGGAGATGTTATGAAAATGTGATTGCGATTAAAAACAATAGGCTTCCAGTAATCACTCATTGTAATTTGTGTACTAAATTTCGTTCGAATCGCTTCATTCGTGCGTGAGATATCGTCTCCACAGACTCACTGACCCACACCCACATACACAGCCATCACCTCAAAAACGTTCGATTCATATTCAGGAATGCTTGAACGTGCTCTCCCTTCGAAAACTCGAATTCGAATTTTCGATCCGTCACAATATTTTCCTTGGGCCAACGGCCGTACCGTGCTGAAAACACCGGTTCTCGTTAGATCACCGAAGTGAAGCAGCATCGGGCGCGGTTAGTACTTGGTGGGTGACCACCTCGGAACGCCGCGTGCTGTTGGCCATCTCGGGTGCGGTATCCCCGTGGTTTGCGCGCTAGATTTGCACGCTGCCACAAATGCCGCCGTGTTCATGCGGAGTACGATCACGTTAAACATGTGGGTCCGTAAGTCCTTCCGAGAGGTTGGTGGTAGGGGAAGGAGGGTACGGTCCCTGTGGATGCCACCCCCACTGGGTTCCGGTCTAAATTGGGTGGCACTTCCCGGCCGTCCATACAGTTACCTTACACCTTTCTGGTAGGTCGGACGGTCTGGGTCTCAACAACAACAACAACAACAATATTTTCCTTATATACATTATAATATGTAAATAAGGGAAGTAATATACGGAGGCTCGTGCACAACTGCAGTTTATTGTGGTACTAAGGCAAAATATCCTTTCATTGCATCTATATAAATAAAATTAAAAATCTGTCTCTGTGTTTATTTGGGAATATATTTGTTGTAATTTGTCTTATAATCACGGGAGAACGGCAGCACCGAATTGAATTAAAGTTTCGTGATAGACTTGGAATAGAACATTTAGTTCGTGGTTTGAGTTTTTAAGACCAGGAATTATCGAGATATGCATAAAAAATCTGATGTGGGCAGCACATGACTTTCCTTATATAATGCAATGAAAAGATGCACGGTTCGCTGCTTTTAATGTTGAATTGTACATTTGGCGCTTTTCCGTAATACAACATAAAATCACCCAATTAACATTCCAACCAACTCTAAATTAACAATTATTAATATTGATAGCATCTTCATTCAGCAATATAGTCTATATATCAGAATATTTTAATAATTAATTCATCAATTAGGTGTCATTTTCATTTATTTTGAAGATATTTTCGTCACTCTGGGACGAAATATCGCCAAGACGGCGATATCCCTCTAAATTATTAGCTAAATTCGCCAAATGTATCTCCAAATCTTACAGATAAACGGATAGAAGAGCATTTTTAAATACTTGAAGTGTATGCTCGTCATAAGACGGAAATCAAAATTTGCAAATCATTACCTCCCATTTGACCTTATTTTTATCATTTTAGCGATATTTTTATCAATGTGGCAACATTTTCCTCACTTTGGCAACATTTAAAAAAAGCGCCAAGTTGATAATACCCTGCGAAAATCTTCGCTTAGTGGTAACAGATGGACGGACGGAGAAATGGTTATTCTTATAGTCTATTCTTATGGTCATTCCAAGATAATGAGTTTTCATCAATTAGTCTTCATTTTCAATGATTTAGTGTCATTTTTACCAATTTAGCGACATTTTCGTCAATTTGGCAACATTTAAAAAAGTCGTCAAGTTGGCGATATCTCACCAAATGTATAGCTAAAATTTCGCCAAGCGTTATGGACGAGAAATGTATTATTATTATAGTACGTAAATGACCATTGGCGACCAAATAAAAACTAGTATCCAAAGTTTACTCTCGTGAATGGAACGTGCTAGATCCACAAAAATGATGTTAACAAATTCATCGCATAATATTACACATGAAAAGTGAACATATTTTACAATATTTAATTATTTTTATTTTATGCGACTTATTGATAAATTTATTTGAAAAATATATGATATCTCGAGAACGGTTCATACTAGCTTTCTAATTTTTATGTCAATCGTTTTATAATGAAACATTACATAACAAATGATTATTTGCATAACTTTATTGAAGGTTTAGATTTTTTGACGATTTTTTTGAAATTTATTTCGTAAATTTAGGGGTGTTCTGAACATTCGATTGCATTTAAAAATAATAGAGTTCCAGTGTTCACAGATTGTAATTTTTGTACCAAATTTCGTTTGAATCTCTCTATTTGTTAGTGCGATAGTTTGTGTTCTCCACACGCTCAAAGAAACACACACACACACACACACACACACACATACACACACACACACATACACACAGACATCACCTAAAACATTTTCAATTCATGTTCAGGGATGCTTGAAACGTACACTACTGTCGAATACTCGAATTCGAATTTTCGACCTCCATCACAATACTTTCCTTATACATTATACTGTGTATATAAGGAAAGTAAAAAAATGATACAACGTTGCTACGCGAAGGAATAAAATCCAGTGAGATATTTCAGCACTAAATATTTTTCGATTTAAATAATAAAGAAATGTGTATAAATAATTGTATAGGAATTGCATTTTTAATTGGATTATATTATTACGGCCTTTGGGTTTAACGAGTTTAGATTATTGATATTTTCAAATTCTTACACTATCTGTTTTATTTTGGGGAAACATTTTAAAAAATCCCCAAAATCTAATCTTCTAATCCCCAATCTTCTAATACATAGGTATAATCCTCTAATATACGAAAATATAGGTACTACGGGTATATCTTCTAATACATGAGTATACTGTTCAAATGTATGAAAATATAAGTTGCACATATATATATTCTATGGGTATAATCTTCTAATCTACGTAAATATAAATGATTACGTCCGTCCGTCTCTGTAACGCTTGGAAAGGGATTCGGCGGGATATCCACAACATGGCGAATTTTTATAATGTTTCGAAATTGATGAAAATTTTGTCAAATGTCTAAAAATGTCGCCAGATTGATAAAAATGTTTCCAAATTGATGAAAAATGTCGACAAATTAATAAAAATGACCAAATCAATGAAATTAATTTTGTTTTGAAAGGGGACAATATCGGAATGATGTTTCGGTAGCTGTAGATTGACAGTTCAACCATCCTACTTGACAACAAATTTGGCGACATTTTGAAATGTTGCCAAATTGCTCAAATATCGCCAAATTATCAAAGATATCGCCAAAGCGATGAAACTGTTGTGAAGTTGATAAAAATGACACCAAACCAATTAAATTAATTGTGTTTTGAAAGAAGATAGTATTACAAGGATGCTTCGGTAGCGTTTGTCTCTTAGTTGTCCCATTTTCCAACAAATTTGGCGATTTTTTAAAATGCCGTCAAATTATTGAAAATGCGGCCGAATTGATAAAATGAAACAAAATTAATGAAAGGACTTCTAATTAATCAAAATTCAATATTTTACAAAATTAAGTTCAGTTTCCTTGATAATCCCTGTCGCTTCGTGGTAATTAAATAATAGTTTTTATAAATTTGTTTACAAAGGGACCAGGATGTTATTTCCTTCAGATCTGCCTCTGAAGATAATTTTGTGTTGCGAGAACAAAGATCCTTATGCATCATTTTTGAAAAATTAAAATAAATATTTCATTAAAATGTTAAAATAAAAATGTCATTTAAAATATTATAGGGAGTTGCACATTATTCAAGTTTTAATTTCGATTCATTATATATTTCTTGCGAAGAACTGCTATAATGCTAGTTAATATTACGTTTGAAACAGTTTTATACGAAATAATTATAAAAATTGTAGTCGATACAAATACGATTCTACTCAATCGCAGGGAAACGCATTTTCAGATGCAAGTTTAGAATAAGAACGATCAATTAAGGATAAAGCATTGATTTTAAAACACATTCCAACTGAAATGCAATTTTATTTAAGCATTACTAAAATGCGATACATTCAGTGTTGGTATATTTTAAATTGTCACTGTACTACAATAATTTATTATATTTGAAAACTTGAAACTTCATCGAAAAAAAATGAACTTTATTCAAATGACGTCAGCGAAATAAAAATCGTCTTGCTCTCTATGTAAAAGCTGTGTATACTTCATTCATATACTATTATTCCAGACTCCAGAGCTAAATTATTTTGCATCAAAAAATAAAAAATAATTTTGCGTGGATTCTTATACAACTCATCTTACTTGTTTACATTATCCATTAAAATTAGGTTACGTTGTAGAAATAATCAAAGTTTGATGATCATTTAAAACTCAAATTTATTGTCATTGCGTTGGCACAGAATATAGCTGCACAGAAAATACTAAAAAATAAAGCGATTTTAGGACGGATGCGATTTTAGGCGGAAGATTCACGATTTTTACACTGGGAAACAAAGATGGATGCCATATTTAATTTTGAAGTAAGTCACATGATCTCTTCATATTATACGGGTGTAATTATTATTTTAATTTTTATTTAAAAATCTTCCAAACATATTTTGCTGAAATTGTTTTCATATATTCTATGGAATAATTTGAATATTTCCTAAAATTTTCGAAGGAAATTGTGAATGCTAACTTCCTTTTAAAATGTTTAGAAAATTAGGTCCTATAGGGTTCAATGTATTTCATATTTTCAACCCGGGTTCAATCCAAAATTAATTGTGTGATATTATTCATTTACGTTCCCATATGGCCCACAGACCGTCTCAACAACATACTAAATTTTCATTTTGATTAAGTCATTTTTACGGTAGTTATCATGCGAACGGGCAGACAGGCAGATATACAGAGAGAATAAACAAAGTCATAAACACTTTTCAACTATGTTGTAAAGTGTTAAAAACAGAACAAATACGGGAAAATCGGAACACTTGGCAGCTATGCTATATGTATTAAAAGGTTCTGTCATGTAGATCATCATGGGGATTTCAGAAAATCTGCAAAGATAAAAACATTTTATCCAATTATTATATTGATTCATCTTATACTAGCAAAAAGCCGGGCTTTAAATTGATTAGCGCGTATGAAGTATACAAAATGTGAAAGATTTCAAATTAAAACTTAACGTTGCAAATGATTATAAAATTAGAAGTATAAAAACTTAATTTCAAAACTTGAGAATCCGAATATAAATGTACATTTTTAGAATTTGAAGTTAAACAAATTAGAATACAGGAAAATAATTTAATCTAAGTAGCATATTTAATTCACAAAAACGCATTTCCTTATATTTGTATTTTATTATTGCATGTATCATGAAGGTAAAATGAAACTCTCTAACTTCCTGGTATGTATTCGACATGTTCTTCTAGCAACCGTATAAAAAAATAGGTTAGTGAAGCTTAATACCGGACTATTTTTTATTTAACTTTTGCACAACAATGGTCATTCATATTCAGAGTTCCTACATTTTATTTTTACACGCTTATTTGCAGGAAGCGTAGTTAGCATGCGCAGTTTAAAAATGGGCATTTCGCCCTGATACAGCTCTTTTTAATGATAGAAATTGTGATTCAGCAAATCTGCGTGCAAAATTTCATCTTCTTATTGTAGTTTTCGAGTAAAAGGGATACCAAATTCAGGCAAATGTTGATTTTTCTTCGTTAAGAATAGGGAACGGACTTCGCTTCATTTGTCCATAATAATAAAGAAATCTCTCTCTCTCTGTCTCTGTGTGTGTGTGTGTGTAGCCTATATCGGGAAATCTAAACGTCGTACGCCCATGAAATTTAGTACACAGGTATTTAAAGACCCGAATAAGTGCATCTTGATGTTATTATTTCTAAATTTTGAAACAGATTTTAATTTTGTTTTATGATTTCGCCCGATTTACAGCAGTTTTGACAGATATTCATACAAACTGATTACTGAACAACTTAGAGTTTTCATCATGACGGCATCGGAAAGATGAAGAAACTATTTTAAAACAAGTTGTTAACAGAATCCATACTATCAAAAGACGGATATTCGTGAATTTTTAAAAGTATATACTTTTCGTGCCTTTTAAACCTCTCAGAATTTTATATTACGTTGTAAAATAATGACGTGCCTGCCAAAGTTTATAATTTAACAGCAGCTCATAAATATATCACAGACTACTCCAGAAAAAAAATAATTTCATAAGCCCATCCGTTGATTAATTATAAATATTTTGACTGAGCCACATATTTTTTTAATTCAACCAGGCGTTCTTCCATGAAATTCTGTTCACTGTTTATTCACGGAATTGAAATTATGTTCAGTGTTTATTCACAAAAATCAAATTATGCTCACTGTTCACTCGCGGAAATGAATTTAAGTTTACTGTTCACTCAGAGAGTACGATCATTGTTCACTCATGGAATTTTCTGTTTTTCAGCATGGATGCTGGGATGGTTCATGTGCAAAACTGTATCATACTTACAAGGTGTGTCTGTCAGCGCTTCCATCAATACGCTGGTTGCCATATCTATAGACAGGTAAAAAATTTACTGATTTTGAAGTCTTTATTATTGATTGATGCATTACGAACATGTTTATATGTAAGAGGTTTGCATTTGTAACAATGGGTCATTGGCTTTTCATCCCTAAACTATTCGACTGTCAATATAGTAGTAAAAAAAACCATGTTTAGATGCATACAAGGATATATTATAAATTACAAAGACGTAAATTAAAATTGTGTAACTCGAAATTGTTAGGCAAGAAAATCATACTAATAAGGACACATTTTCCATATCTAATGCAGGTTTTCTTGGAAAATTCTGAAGCACGCTAACAACTTTATAAAGAAAGATCTATACGTACACACATCTACAGGGTATTTCACAAAAGACTACCTAACTTTGAAATGAAACAACTCAGAAACTGTGATCGATAGAAGACTGAAACAAGTGATATGTTTATTGGTAAAGCTGTAAAAATCTTATACAAAAGTTTCAAAATTTGTTACAAATATTGCTGACAGATGGCGCTGTACTCTGTAGTCGTAGAAAGTCCGAAAAATAGGCTATAAATAGTGATGAGACTGTCCTTGGTAAAGCAAACGACGAATGAAATTGGCAGTCACCTTCTGCAGTGGGTCAACAGAAATGAACATACATGCCTGACAGATTATCACTTCAAGCTTCAGTGCATTGCACGATTGTTGAGGAAAGCAATATCCTTCAGTGTGCCCCACAGAAAGTAGTCGCAGGGCGTAAGGTCGGGTGAATATGGAGGCCAATCCAATCCATGCTTGTTCCAGTAAATGTGGAACAAGCGACTGCAGTGTACAGCGTCATCTGTCAGCAACAGATGTAACTAATTTTGAAACTTTTGTATCAGATTTTTACGACTTTCCCAATAAACATACCACTTGCTTCAGCTTTTATGAATCATCATTTCGGATTTGTTTCATTTCAAAGTTAGGGCGTCCTTTATGAAAGACCCTGTATGAAGTACACCTTAAGTTAACCTTATGAATTGATACAAAATTCAGGGTTTCAGTGAGACAAAAATTGCAAGAATTAAAATGCGTTATTTCATTATCTACCAAAATATTTAAAAAATAAATTATATATAAAATTTGATTTTATGTAATCAATGACAAAAGTAATATAAAAATAAAATTCCAGGGATGCGAGCATGTTCATATGCTTGCAGCAAATGAAATGAGCCGCAGAGTTACTACCGAGGCCAGCACTCACTCGTTATAAGGTTGGGCACTCCGTCCGGCAACCAATGAAAAAGTTGTCAGCTTGACGTAATGGGTATTGAGTTTCGTAATCCGGAGTCAATGTTGAGAGGAGTTGCCAAACCATACGCATTATTACAGTTAAAATAGTTTTATTAATTGTGAAGTGGCAATATGCAGGCGTAAACAATAGTCGATCTTCGCAAAGACTTTTAATTGTGCTATACACATAGGATCCAGTGACTTTCAAGGAAATTTATTGATGTTGGAGTTAGATGAGAGTCGCAGTTAACAAATTCGGTTCGTCTTGAAAGCCTGAGAGCAAAATGCACGCGTTCTTAATTCCCATGTCGTCATATGCTCAGAGCCAGGTAAAAATAATTACGTCAATGACTTGGGACGAGCACCCCCCTGCATCATAAAAATGCCCAGGATAGTCCTTAAGTACGCTATTAACTTTGTAAAGAAAGATCTGTGAGTGTACACGGCAATGAAGTACACGTTACATTAATCTTATGAATTGGTATAAAATTCAGGATTTTAGTAAGATAAAAATTGTAAGAATGAAAGTGCGTTGTTTTATAATCAACCAAAATATTTTATAAATAAATTTTTGCAAGCTACTCGTCAGATCAGCCATCCAAGACAGAATCTCCATCTCATATACAAGAATTGCAACCTATTCACAGCACCCTTCAAGAGCTGAGTGCATAGTTTCACCTCATCACTCGCTATATCCAAAAGACTTTTTCATATATAAGATGTGGGGGTAAGTGTCTTTTAGATGCAGACACCCCGTAGCGAAGCGTCTTGGCTTTGCTGTTCAGGGCTCAGCTCTTCTTAGAACCAAACTGACGCAGCACTTAGCGCGGCGACATTCCCGAGAATGGCATTTCTGTCTCTTACGGCGTTCATCTGTTTCTATTTCAATTATTTTTACTTGTATCTCGACATTTTTTCGTGATACATTTAGCCTTAAACCTAAACTAATTTTCTGTTCCTTATTGCTCAGGTTTCCTTATTGCTCATGTTCATTTTATTCCTTTTTTATTTTCAAATCATTTTTCTGCTCAACTGATGTCATGAATTCAAGTATTGGCACAAATCAGAGGTAAAAGTAATTTTGACTAGGAACTTCTCATCTGGAACCCACTGCGACCGGAATCAATGACTCAACATAGAAATAGTAAATCTTCTTCAAAAAAGTTGTGAATATGCTTTCAGCAAATGAAACGTGCAAAAATATAACCAAGGTCAGTTCTTTACAACCTTTGTACATTTAGAGAAGTACTCCACAAAGGGAGTTTAGGTAACCACTTTGATATATTAAACTTAACATACTTGTTATAGGTTGCGTTTGTTGTGGAATACAGCTATTCGTACAAGAACACTCGACACGTCAGAAACTTAACATTTTAATAATTCAAACTTAACCACAACGATACGAAGTTCCTAGGTACTTTACAGGCTGTACTCAAAACATTCCAGCGTAAGTGAACCTAATCAATGCATGCTTATGTTGAGTAAGGAAGCGGAGCCAGTAAGGCGCCGGGCACCGTAACTACGAAGCTGAAGTCGTGGCGGTTGCAGAGTCTTATATGACCAATTGTGAGCATGCGCATTGGCGCATTCACAGGTCAGCAGAGTCTGTGCAGTTCAGCAGGAACGGTGGCACCACAGACATTATACAAATGTCATGGATAGACCTTACGCCCTCCAATAACCTTGTAAGGAAAGGTTTATGAATATAGACGTTAAGCACTATGGCAAAGTGAAAATGCCCAATCGAATAAAAGTGCTTGCAGAGCTCTAAGCGCAGAATTTCAAACGTCAAGTTAACGAACTCGACAAGAATACGAAATAAACGATAGAACCGATTCCAAAGTTTTAGCGTATTGTCTAGTGAATAGGGATTGACACTAAAACTGCTACAGATGGCATTTATTTGACACAGTATAGTGTTATCGACGAAGCTATTCTATTGAGCAATGCTGAAATAAACAACACTGACAGACATCTTACAATAATCTAACACACACCTGATTTAAAATGCCCTTCTTATGCAACAAAGCACATTTGGATTCGATTATTCGAAATTTCTATAAATATATACTTTATGAGTATATGCATCTATAAGTACATACATTAGGCCTATTTACAGTACGTGTTTGAATTCGATGATTCGAAATTTCTATGAGTCTATTCGTCATGAGTATGTGTGGCCGCAATGACACAATTTTTTGAGATATATATTCTTTGCTTTTCGTAAACGCGTTTCGTTCAATCCTGCTATCTATTCCTACTATTTAAATAATCTTCTATAAGTTTTGTAAGATAAACCGCAGAAAATCTCAGAAAACATCTTAAAGAATTTGTTTGACACTTAAGAAGTTATAGGCCTCCAAGGAGAGGCGACACAGCATAGAATTAAAAAACAAAGCCATTAAAGCTGTCGTCGAGGGTAGATTAAGCTCGGGGGCTCAAAAATAAATCATTAGAGTTGTCATCAAAAGATGATCGAGGATTTCTAAGAATTAAGTTCGTACGGTAAACAGATTGCCACCATGAAGTTTTGGGTGTCATAGATTCCCAGACCAATTTCTAAGACTATGTTACGGTGGTCTGTTTATCGGTGTGGTCTAGGGAGAGATACACAAATATGAGAAAAACAAGAGAGGATGACGAGACACGAGATAGAAGCAGTCGCATTGTGGGTAGCTTGCTAAGTCAGGACGTTGAGCAGAACTGCATATGGCGCTGAGTAGCAATTCTTTCCAGCAATTTTTCAGCAACACCATACATTTCAATGGGAAGAAATCTTGCGGTGGGATAGACGCAATTTTTTTTAACTCGACAATAAAAATTGCTCAGTCTCTGAGCTCGAACCAATCATACGATAAGATTGAACATTACTCCGCTCCGCTTTTCTTCTCCTCATTTGCATTCAAGATGGCGATGGTGACTGCAAGCACAGCGCAAGCAGCTCAGCTACATTGGAATCTAGAGATGAAAAAAAAATAATTCAACTTCTATCAAATTACAGACACCTTTTGGGTATAAAAGATTTCAATTATACGAAAAAAGCACTAAAATAATGCTTCCTGGAATGAAACTGGTGGCTTAGAGAGGAGGGACCTGTTAGTGAGGCGGGGCCTGTTAAAGGCGAAGTCTGTTGAGAGGTGGGGCCTAAAGTATGATTGACAGGCAGAATTTCCGAAGCTCGTTAATACAAATTGCCCTGTGTAATAGCACCATTACTTGCATCTCCAACCCAGAGATGCAGAAGCTGTATAGAGACTCGTTGTGAGGACTAAAACATTTGCAACATTTAAGCCTATCAATTTCTGAGTTTTATTCTGACACTTTATTCTAGCACATCCTAGGATACGAATACTTACGTTCTTTCTTGAAGAATGAATTCAATCAGAAGACAATATGTTTTGATTCACGGATGGCTCCTATAACTTCGGTTCACCAAAACAACTGCTTCGGAGTCGTCATAGAATTGCGATCCGACGCATAGATATTATAACTTTGTAATTGGTTTTTTACACTCATTTCGCTTTGTTACGTAGTTCGACATACTAAGGTTTCAAGTTCTCCGCTAGGGGCGCTGAAATCACTTTTATTCGATCGTACATGGTCATGTTACTATAGTTATCCCTAACGTGTACACTTATAGACTTTTACTATCAAAGTTATTGGGGATGGTGCTTTAAGAAACTTTCTTAGGATTCCTGTATATAGTTTAATTGCTTTTAAATTATGTTTTTTTGCAAGAATGTTATTTTAAATTATTTAAATTACTATTTATATTGAAATTTCACTTATTATCGTTTAATCAATAAAATTACGGATAGCGACATTATAATTTTCCAAGTAATCGCCTCGGGTGCAATTAGTTATTTAGATTTTCGAAAACTTATTTTGAAATATTATTTTTAAAAAAAATAATCAAACTTTGCATTTTAAACTAAATTTTACTTACATTATTCTCAAAACTATGCTTTTCCAACCGTCTTTTCTGTGAACGTATAAAAAAATTATCTTTCTTGAAACTTGAAGAAACAAATTCTTTTGACTATCTTCGATGTAATTGCTTAAATTATGTCTCAGAGCAATTTGTGAGTTCTAAGCTACGTTAAAGTCTGTCAAAGTGTCATTCTAATTTGTCTCTTCATTTTACTCTAATTAAAAAAGATCTGATGTGTCGTCCAACACATGACTTTCCCTACATAATCCAATGACTTTACTTATATCACAAAAAAACAATGTGAAAAACAAGCAAAATGACTTATTTACATTCGAAACATATTTACATTCGAAATTTCGATTTCATTTGGACATATTTACATTCGAAATCCTCAAACTCATTTAACTGTTAATGCATAGTCCGTAGAATAAATAACTATTAGCGAATTCCTGGGCGTCAAAATACAAAACTAGTGCATAAAGTAACTTTTCTTGGGAACAGAACGAATTGGATAAACGAGAATGATGTCAACAGATTTGTTTAATAATACTGCATGTGAAAAGATTTGTTGATAATTTCCTATTTGATGATACTTATTTTTTCTTATGTAATGTTTTTAATAGTATGTGATGTATTTTAATAGTTTTATTATGTAATGTTTTTAAGTTTATGTAATATTTTTAATAGATTTATTCGTAAAACGTGCAATATCTCGAGAACAGTTTCTCGACCGCCGACTCTCACACAGATATAGGTTCTCTAAGTATTCTTACCGACCTAATAGAACCAAATTGTATCTCAACAAAACTTAAGAAATTTATCGCGGAGTCTTCATATAGTGTGTACATTTCGTTGTTAACCTAGTTATTAATCATTTTTAATGTCTTTTGCAAAGTCGTTTCGTACAGTCTAACTAATTTTAGGAAAAACCAGAAGTAGCATTTTCTGAACTGGAATTAAAATCTATAGCCCTTCCCTCCTCTTCTCCCTGTGAAAAATGACACTAAATCTATATTTAGCTAACGGCCCTACCGTGCTCAAAACACCGGTTCTCGTTAGATCGCCGAAGTCAAGCAGCATCGGGCGCGGTTAGTACTTGGGTGGGTGACCACCTGGGAACACCGCGTGCTGTTGGTACATTTTGGACGCGATAGCCCGGTGGTTTGCGAGCTGGATTTGCACGCTGCCACAACTGCCGCCGTGTTCATGCGGAGTACGATCACGTTAAACATGTGGATCCGTAAGTCCTTCCGGGAGGTTGGTGGTAGGGAAAAGAGGGTACGGTCCCTGTGGATGCCTCCCCCACTGGGTTCCGATCTAAATTGAGTGGCACTTCCAGGACGTTCAAACGATTACCTTACACCTTCCTGGTAGGTCGGACAGTCTGGGTCTCAACAACAACTAAATCTATATTTATGAGTCAACCATTTGATGATATGGTGTAAGCATTGAAAAATCAACTAGATCCCACTGTCTTAATGATTGCAAAGAAGTATCTTTTTCATTAACGTTGTCAACACGAAGCTTAAAGTATTCAGTAAATAGTGGCTGATTCCTATTTTATATGATACAAGCAAATGTACCCTCCTTTGCTTGAGATGACTGAATCCATATTGATGAGCCACACATTTGTTGAACTGATGTAAGCATTGAAAAAGCGACTGGATCCCACTGTCGTATCGTTTTCATGAACGTTGTCAAGTTTAATGTATTCTGCTATTCGTGGCTAATTCCTATTTTATATAATACAGGAAATGTGCCCTTCGTTGGCAGAGATTTAAGACGCTAATTCTCGAGAACCCAAAGAACTGAACTTTAATGAAACGTACTCGTAAAACAAAAAATAAATAACTTGCCTCGCGGCCGTAATACGTGTGTGTGAGTGGCGTATTCAATTTGGGTAAATGGTTTTCATGACCTGAAGCTAAAAGTACAGTTTTTTAAAACTGAGCTCTAGCATACTTCGAAGCTGATACTCAAAATTGTCAAACTGAAGAACAAAAAAATATCGGATGAACGGTTTTCGTTAACTCCAGCGAAAATGTGCAGTTTTTAAAAACTAAGTTCTAACATAATTAGAAACTGCCACTCAAAATTATATATATATATATATATATATATATATATATATATATATATATATATATATATATATATATAAAATCGGGTGAACGGTTTTCGTTCTCAAGATATCGTAACTTGAGTTAATGAAAACTATTCGCCCGAATTTTCTTTTATACAGTTTTTAAAACTAAGTTCTAGCATAATTAGAAGCTGATACTCAAAATTATCAAATTAATAAAAAGTCCTTTATTCGAGAAGTAAATTCAACATATTAAATTCGACATTAAATCCGAACTTTGCGAGTTTTTAACACAATACATATAATGATAATATAAAAGCAAATTAAAAAAAGTAATAATACACGGAAATCTTTTAAATTTGAAAAAGTTAATAGGTTTCATTTTTAGTTACTGTTTAGTTCCTTAGTTAACCCTAGATACTTTCGCAACAGCTATCTCGAACTTTCGTACATGGTGTATAGACGGTGTTTATGGTGTCCATTTGCAACTTCAATGAATGAAAAAAAATGACATTAAGAAATCGCGGAAAATGAACAATTTTGCCTTTAAAAGCTTTGAAACCTGTTAGAATTAAAAAAAAAACTCGAAGAAGTCTGTCGTCCCAAAAGTTTAGCTACCTCCATACCGAATTTTGCGGTTATCCGTTACAGAAGACACACGAACACACATACGTATTATTTTATTATGTAAATTGGATAAAATGTTAACATACAAGCTCTGTTGACAAATAATATATCAGTTTTTTCTTTTGTTTACTGTATAAATAAAGCATTGCACAACCTTATATTTTGTTCCATCTTCAGATTAGTTAAACTGTACACTAACAGTTAAAAATCTACGCATAATATTGTTGCGCATCAAGTTATGAATATAAAGCTCTGAAAAAGAAAATATAATAAATACCACTATTATATATATTTATATTTACTTTTATAACCTTAAAAGCATTATTTGCTTGATCATATTTTCATAGAAAAAACCCCTACAATTTACAGATTTCAACAGTCAATTATCAACCTTCAATTTTTATAATTATGAAAAAGCCATTATAAATTATTCAAAGGAAGTTTTCTCTAAATAAAATGAGCGCTTTGCCTGCAGATATTTGCAATGAAAGTAATTCTGAAAAATGTGTAACACGTTCCATTTTTATCCAAATTTACTGCGAGCTAATTTTACAATGATGTTAACTGAATTATTTTTCTGTGAAAGCATCGAAAACTAAATACAGACGAAACAGATAATATTCATTTGATGTATCTTCAAAATAATCTGTCTTTAATTGCGTATTATATAGGAAAGTAATTTGCATTTTTCAAAATGAGGTAATTTCATGATTGCATTACATTTTTGTTCATTCTTATTTCGAAATTACTAAAAGAGGTTTCATTTAACTCATAAAACTAATGAAAATTCGTAAAATAAATAAGATATGGGGCTGGTTAGCGTGTTATCTCAGCCATTCGGTTGAAGTAAATGTGTCGTAAAACAATAGAGTTTCGCATTATGCCATAAAGCTATGTTTTGATGTGAGACGAACAAAATAAGTACATATAGTGTATCCTTACTAGTAATGATGGCTCATTAATTGAGGCATTTGAGGCCAGACGCGAATTATATGTTTAATCTGATACTCAAAATAAAAAAAATCCTGATGTGGGCAGAACATGACTTTCCTTTCATAATGCAATGACTTAATTTTTTTTACGCAAACTGTAAGGTCTTTAAGAGAAGTGTTATAGTAGGATCCTTAATTGGAAGAAAATTGATATTTTTAGGGATTAAAAGACAGACCTAAAATTGAAATGTTATAGAATATTAGCAATCTTATAGCTAATAAATGAATAAAAGTAAAACGATAGAATTGCATGGACAAACTTCTTGACGATGAAGGATAGAAACCAATTTCGAGTTATTGAATTTATGCAATGCCTTGTCCATAAAACTTGAATTATAAGCTGTAAAAATGGCTGAAGATTTAAGATAACCAATCTCACAAATAAACCAGTCGCTTATTGCTCTATGGACATTTCTCTCACGCGTCGAATATAATGAGCTCCACTTATTTATAGGCAATCCTGGAATGCAACCTTCGCTCTAGCTGATTTGTAGAATCTTGTTAATAATATGTTATCAGTTTCAATAAGGATCAGCCGATTTTGAGCTTTCAATCTGCTATTTGCTCCAGTGTGCTTTGTGTAAGCATTTCTCTTATCAAGCAACCAGTGTTGTTTGCGTCAAGTGAGAGATTTTCATATCAAGTGAGTTTGTGAAGTCTATCTTACCTTTGGTGATTATTTCAGCGAAATCAGCAATAGTCTGAACGAAATAATGTTTGACTGTAAACCTAAATCAGATTCTAGTACTTCTAACGTTCTGCATATATTGTACAAGAGCTTTCATCTGATGAAGACAGAAAAAGTTGAAAATGAAATGAAAAATGCATTACGTTCTGTATCGTCAGACAGTACAGAGAAAGATGTTTCATAAAAAGGCACATAGAACAACGATCGAGAAAGCAATTTAAGTAAGAGCACGGAAAACCTACAATCAGACAATAAGAATGCATTCTATATAGTTCGCGAAAAATAAGTTTCAACCGCTCATAGTTGTTTAGTGTGCAACCAAGCATTTCATGAAATTTGTGGGTATATATACAAGGTGTCCCAAAAACATTGTCCTCGGCTTTTATTCCTTAAATATTGATCTTAGACATATATAATAAATTACAAAGTTGCGTAAAAAAGGTACAGAATTTTAAGAAATCGATTAAAATTTTCAAGGAAATTAAATTTTAAGAAATACAAAATTTAAATTTTTTTTACGGCCCCCCGTACAAAAACATTTCCAATAAGCAAAATGTGCCCCATACACTAATAAGGTGATGCACAAAATTTTACCATTTTATTATAAAAAGTCCCAAAGATATGAAAAGACAAACATGATGACTGAAACTACTCTTCGATGCATGGGTTCTCCTAGGGGAAAAATCATGTCGGCAGATCGCGTTTCAGGGATCATACACAAATTATGAAAGAAAACAATGATTACATAAATAAATAATAATTTTGCTATTTATTGATACAAAAGTATCTACACTATGTAGAAAAAATTACTTTACACAAAGATTACTAAGCTTGCTCAAAAATTTTTCCATCCATGCCAATACAGAGCTTCATTCGCCTGATAACACTTCTGGGCAGTCGATCAAGTTCTTGTTCGGTGATGCCACGACGACCATATTGAATGCGTTGTTGAACCTATGTTTTAATTAAGAGAGGTGACAGAGTTTGTTTTAATTAAGAGAGGTTTGCACTCTCGATGTAAACATTTACATTTTAATTTGTGATTAATCCCTCATCAACTTTGTTTGAACATATCTTTGGAACTTTTTATGATAAAATGCTGAAATTCTGTACATCACCTTATTAGTGTACGGAGCACATTTTACTCATTGGAAATGTTTTTGTATGGAGACCTTATAAAAATTTAAATTTTGTATTTCTTCAAATTTACTTCCCTGAAAATTTTTATAGATTTCATAAAATTCTGTACCTTGTTTTACGCAATTTTATAACTTATTATATATGTCTAAGATCAATCAATATTTAAGGAATAAAAATCGAGGTCAATGTTTTTGGGACACCCTATATATATGTGTGTGTGTGTGTGTGTGTGTGTGTTCAAATCATAAATATTGGCAAACATGTGGGTAACATTTTATTGAACTAACCTTTATCTTGAAATGTAAGTTTTAGGGTATTATAAGGCCAGAATGTTAGTGCAAAAGAAGTGGAGAAATATAAAAAAAAATTAACAAACTCCAAACTAAAAAAATATATTTATACCGCTATAAAATGCAACTACTCCCATTTTTGTAGAATCACCCGCATAATGATTAAGTTTAGTGATATAAACGTTTAATACGTTTACATTTTCTCGTAACGCTTCGATTTCAACTGGATAACCCGACTATAGACAATGAATTTGTTTCTGTAGAAACATTCATGGGCTGATATATAATTTTTTTATATGCTACCATAAAGTGAAATTTTTTATATGTCACCTTAAATTGAAATTTCTCAAATATTTTCTACAATGTAACAAAAATGTCTCTCTTATTGTACAGTAGAAATCTGCACTTTACCATAATTCCCAGTACTTCAAATGCAATGCAGATTGACCACAAGGAATGCAAAGATAAATTAAATTAATGAACACGAAGCAGAGAAATGGCATCCATATAATAACTTTTTAAGAGAGTGCAATTCTAAAAAATGGAATTCAATTTGTTGAAGATTTAATTGCATATTTATTTTGTTCCTTTTTCGAAAAATGACATACAGATGATTCTATTTTTTTCATTTCCTTCAAAAGTAAATTTAATGTATATGCCTTGGAATTTATGCTGGTAACATAAAATCTGAAATAAATTTAGTAATTAATATTTTAAACATTTAGGAGCATTTTAATTGAAATACTTTTCTGTACCTGAAATAAAATATAAAAAACATTTTAACCTTTCTTTTGATTATATTCGAAAATACTTTCATAGTTTAATCAGAATAAATGGTAAAAGAAAAATATGAATAACTGAAAGTTTCAGAATAAATGAATTGGAATTTAAATTTTAGTGGATTTACATCTTTTGGTGATTTGCCTTTTTACTGATTGACAACTAAGAGAAATTACTGATTGATTAGTAAGTTAGAATATATATATATAAAAAAAGGGAAAACATTGGATTAGTTAGAACAAAATTACTTTTTTACTGAAGACTGTTTTAATTATACTCTATTGCAATTTAATTTTCTCCCTCATCTATCCCATTGTAATCTACACTTAGGATACAATACACTTTATGCGAAATACAATAAACTTTATGCAAAGGATAAGAAAAACTTGAGCAAAGTATCAAAGCACAAATAACACAATAATGCAGTATACAGCTGTTTCGAGAATACACTGGGTCCCCTTCGTCAGTGCAGGAGAACCAACAAACCTGATTACCAGGGAGATCATATACCCAATAATTTGAGTTAAGAGAGATCCAATCAGAAAGCAGCATGCTTCTTCCTTTCGACCCCATTCCTCTTTTGGTCTTCGAGTTTGTTGGTTCTCTTATACTGATGAAGGGGTCCAGCGTATCCTCGAAACAACTGTATGCTGCATTATCATGTTATTTGTGCTTTTATACATTGCTCAAGTTTTTCCTCTTGTAATCTTGTTTGAGGAAACACTTCTACCAGAAACTTTGGTTCAAGACAACTCTACCCTGCAACCTAATGATTTATGCCGACTACGAAGGAGGGAAGCGAAGTATCTATCAACTACCAATCGAGACCAAGACCAGGTGAGAGAGGTAGCGAAACCATTCACCGGATGAGGTTCCATTATAGTCCCGACTTCAGTCGCTGACAGGTCTGGAAACAGACCACAAAGACCTCTTTGCCACCAGGCCTCTCCGCCATCTGGAAAAGTCTGCTTCACTATTATCGAGACCCGCCCGGGTCGATCCACAGATTACTGCACCACTTAGGTGAGGTGGTTTTGAAACTATAAAAGCCAGTGTCTTTCCGATATACGGCCTCACCACTAGCGGAGACCAAAAACGTAAAAAGGTTTCAAGTATATCTCGATCCTTAAAGATTTCTTTGATTTGAATATTCATCCCCACGATATATGCTCTCGCTATAAAATTTTGGCCGCCACTAAGATTTTTCACTATCGTTTGGCTTTGTTTACGTTTCAGCATATTCATCGTAATTATCAACTTAGTATCTTTTTCGCAAATTCTCACGATCAGAATTACAATACTCGAAATGGAAGTCAAGTTTTACCCTCTTAATCTCGTACACATAGTTTATACCTGAATTTATATTCTACTGGTTCAAGATTATGGAATTTTTCCCACCTTCCTTAAAATTATTTGACAATGTAAATAATTTTAAGAAGTACTAAAAGTTATTCTTCTCATAAGTTTGATCGGTTTGTTGAACTATTGTATATTTTTTGCTACTTGTATTCGTACTAGATGTTTCTAGATTATTATGTTATGAGTTTAATTCACCACTGACTACTGATTTTATGCTAGTGTAATGCCAGTTTGGCTACGGGATATTGACTCGTCAGACCCAACTAAAGAGCACTTTTTCGCAGCTCCTTGCCCTAGTGTTATACATTCATTTATAAGATGTATTTGTACAATTGTTTGGCAAAATAAAGTTCGTTATTACTGTTTGTTATTTGTAACTGATTTATTCTCTTGACGTGTGTGTGTGTGTGTTTATCTATCTGTGCAATGTCCTTATTCACTTTTTCTGGAAAATAATCCGACGAAATATTAAAAAATTTGATAATTATGTCAGCTACGCATGTATTGTTAATAAGACTTTAGCACAATTGCTGAAAAAATTGGCTCTTATGTTTGAAATAGCCCACAAAAATCGACAAAATTAATATAAAAAAGAAATATGCTTTAACGTATTTTTAAATGATGTTTTTATACCTTATTTTAGGCATTTTTAGGTAAACGCTTTATTCGTTCATGAGATATCGCATCTACAGATTTACGGATACACACACTTATATATACCCACCAACACCATTTTTAAAATGTCCAATTTGAGTTCAAGGATGCTTGAAACGTGATCTTCCTTCGAAAACTCGAATTCAAATTTTCGACTTCGTCCCGATTCTTTCCTTATACATTATTATACTATGTATGTAGGGAAAGTAAAATGTGAAAAATTGTTTGCTTCTTTCACTTTGGATATTTGTTTTTGTTTTCTTTATTTCCTTATCTAAAACGGATATTACATTGTTTGCATACTCATAAAGTGGCCATAATGCCATGACATTATCACTTTCGTATACGTGTTATTGAGAAAGTATAGTTTTCACGAAAATTTTCAAATTCGAGATTTTGATGCCAATATATATTTTAAGACTTCTAGAACACGTTTTAACTATTTTTGGAATGATGTCCGTATGTATGTATATGGTCAATTCCTCGTTTACACGTCAGCAGCCACAGATATTAATGGATTTACACCAAATTTTATATTCGGCTTTGTTATCGCAAAATTTAGAACGAAAACGTCGAAATGTAATCGAAATTTTAATTTTTTTTTAACATGACATCATAGGATAAAATTTAACATAATCATGCATAAAAGGGTTTATTTAAGGCTTAATGATCATGGAACTTAATTGTTTCAATCATTGTTGTGAAAAATATCCGCGATGTAAAGTTTTTTGTTCGTGATGTCATCAGCCATTTAGGGGGGGGCAGTTTACCCACTAGGGGGGGGGCATTTTCAAGTAGGATATCAATAGAAAGATGTTTTCAATCTCTTTAAAGTGAAGATTAACATGCTATAGTTGTACTCATTTGAACTTACGATACCAATTTCTCAAATGCTTTCTTTAAAATTAAAAAAAAAAAAAAAAGAAAAGAAGAAATGGATTCTGGTATAAGAATGTCAAGTTCAGCCACATTCCAGTTCATTTATTTTAGATATCATTGTCTTCAATTAAAGTTTTGAGAAATTTATTTCAATTTCCTTTGCTGCTACTATCAGAGGGTTAAATATGATCCATAAAAATCCCCTCTAGCTTCCGAAGAAAGTAACAGCTTTAAATAACACTTTAATACTTTCACGACATCTACGCGATTTTTCTGTGGCTAGTGGTCACTAAATGTGACACCAACACAATAAACGATTTGAAATTGAATACAAATGAATTTTGATTATACACTTTAAAACCTTACACATAGGTACTTAACTTAAGCTAAGACGTAAACTAACAGGAATAGTTTGTTGATTACCACAAAAGCCATATTAATTTTATGCTGAAAAATACATATATATTCCATGAATGTAATTTTAAGTTATATACATTTTTCCATTTTATATAGAGAACAATGATAACAACCTGTTGCCTTGATAAGAAATTAATTTAATAATTCTGGCTGCACATTATTTCCAAATTATCTCTTGTCATTCACATGTTCGTAAAAGTCATTACCATGTCCAATACGCCGATGAAATGACTCCAAAGAAATATAAATATAAAAATTCAAGAAAATACAAACCATCAGTTAAGCAACCTTTGTAGTATTTTAATTTCTTTATATTTTATTTGTTTTCAGAATTTTAAAATGAACTTACAATTTTTTATATTTTCCCTAAATGTTTCCATATTTCTAAAATCGCTCATACATATACATGCATACTTGTATGCATAGATACATATAAATACTGGGGATGGTTTAAATATACTGCAGCAAGAATGCTTCGACGTCGGAGAATCTCAGGGGATTGAGAAAGTGTGGTGACGCCATCTCATGGGGAGTACAGAAAGTACATTTATGCAATGCATATAAAATAGTCGGGAAGCTGAATAACTGGGAATAATATTAGTATAAAAATATTAATAAAAAATAAATAATACAAACCTTTTTATATTAACCTCAACTTATGTTAGGCATTTAAATGGAATAAATGTAGCTGCGAAACTGGAACTACTTTTCTCGCGACACTCAAACACCATACTAGCTGGAAATTTTAAAGCACACCACCGACGCTGGGTCTGTAAAACCAAAAACCCACGAGGCACCCATATAAACAGACTACTGAACACTACAGACACCAACATAGTCTTGCCACCAAGTCCGACATGCTTCACAAGCGTCAATGGAGAGGCAACGGCCCTACCGTGCTGAAAACACTGGTTCTCGTTAGATCACCGAAATCAAGCAGCATCAGGCGCGGTTAGTACTTGGGTGGGTAACCACCTGGTAGCACCGCGTGCTGTTGGCACATTTCGAGCACGGTAGCCCGGTGGTTTGTGCGCTGGATTTGCACGCTGCCACAACTGCCGCCGTGTTCATGCGGAGTACGATCACGTTAAACATGTGGATCCGTAAGTCCTTCCGAGAGGTTGGTGGTAGGGGAAGGAGGGTACGGTCCCTGTGGATGCTTCCCCCACTGGGTTCCGGTCTAAATTGGGTGGCTCTTCAAGGCCGTTCATACAGCTACCTTACACCTTTCTGGTAGGTCGGACGGTCTGGGTCTCAACAACAACAACAAGCGTCAATAGTACATCCATCGATTTTGTCCTAACGCGAAACATAGACTACACACACACTATTAAAAACCTAGATGAATTCGGCTCGGATTATCTACCGGTACTGGTGACATATGATCTGAACACACCCCTTCCAGCCTCGCTGGGACAAGCGAGGGTAAACTGGAACGTATTCAAAAGAACACTATTCGAGCATCACTTAGCAATATCCAACATAATGAGTACGGCGGATATTGATTCTGCCACGCACACACTCACAACAGAAATCAAGACAGCACTCCCCTTTTCGACAACACATTGTGAGTCACCAAAAATACCCACACTCTCAACCATGTCAGATAATTAGTAAGGCAGAGAAACAAAATGAGAAAGCATGGCAGTCTAACAGAAACCCAAACCTAAAGAGAGTGCTTAACAGACACACGAACAAAGTTAGGAAAAATATCGTCGCCGAAAAGCAGCAACAGTACAAAGAGTTAATTGAATCCCTCAACCCGGAAGATGTATCTCTTGGATTAGAAAACCGCGCTAAAAACTCCCGTCACTAAAAGACAATAAAATCGTACTCAGACGATTAGAAAGCCGAGGCGCTTGCAAACCATTATAAAACCCATTTCGAGCCAAACCACAATTTAATGTGCCAGGACACCCTTAACTTGGTCAGTCAAACACTAAACAACTTCAAAAAATCTCCGACCACTGCTGAGTAACCTCAGCTACCCCGCAGGAAATAACAGAAATCATTAAAAACCTCAAAATCTTAAGAACCTAGGATACGATAATATCAGGAATGTCGCGGCTAAAAACTTACCCCTAAACATAATTTTTTATTACCCACATAATAAAACAAGATATTAAATTTAAACTATTTCCTCAAAGAATGGAAGGACGCTATAATCATACCAACCCGTAAAGTAGGAATGGACTCTACTATTCCAGCCAACTACAGACCAATTAGTCTACTTCCGACACTTTCTCAGAAAAATTACTGAGAAAATTATATTTAAGTGACTAAACACACACCTAAGTGAGAATGACATTATCATTCCGGAACAGTTCAGATTTCGGCCAAAACACTCCATCACCCACCAGTTGTTGAAAATGGTCGAGTACATATTTTCTGGACTCCAAACCAAGACACCCACAGCTGCCATTTTTCTGGACATTCAAAAAGCCTTCGATAAAGTGTGCTATTGCGGTTTATCGTACACATTGATCATCCTAAAAGTCCCTGACGCATAAGTCAAACTTTTAATGTCGTACTTAAATAACAGACACTTTCAAGTCAGAGTAAAAGACAAGTTATCTACACACAAGTTCATAAAAAGCAGTGTACCATAAGGATTTGACCCTTTTTAACATATACCTAAATGATATTCCCAGGACTTAAAACACTGAGCTGGCACTATATGCAGGCGACAGTGCGAAATTTGTAAAAAACACTTATTTCTCAGGATTGCACAAACAGCTACACCAACACCTAAACATGCTCCAAAAATGGCGAATAAAATTAAACCCTAATAAATGTCATTGGTTATACTTTTCCAGAAAAAAGACAAACCCCGCCGCCTCTGTATATAAATATTTAAGCACTTTAAGCTGAAAAATCGACCAAATACCTAGGCATAACGCTGGCTTCCCACCTAACCTGGAAATTTCAAGTATCGAATATAATCAAAAAAGCTCATATAGCCACAGGAGCCCACTCAAAGGAAACGGAAATCTCAGTTTCCAAAACAAACTTCTAATTTCTAATTCAGAAATCGGTCATCTGCTCCGGAATGGGGATATGCCTGTAAAACTACCATAGACTGCTTAGAAAAAAGACAAAACAAAACCCTGAGGAGTATTAGGAAAGCCCCTAGATATCTAAGATAGGCCCCCTAGATAACTAATGATTTTAAAATGAAAACCGTGAGAGCTGAAATTAAAAAGAGACTTTTACAATAAATTGACATCCCTCCTGAGCGAATTTATTATTCAATCTACATAATTATGATCATCGAAAGGCCAAATCTCGTAAAAGACTTTGCGCAGTTCTAAACAGAAGTATTACTGAAAATTAGGCCCCTTTTCTGACAACCCAAAACAAACAAAACTCGCATACTAGGATAATTTAAACTTAAAATATCTAAACCGTCTCCCTAAACTGCCAGTAGCGAAGTAAATACCCAGATCTTTAACAACACCACAAACTGTTTAAACCCAAACGTGCAACAAACTTCCACATTAGGAGCCAAGTCAAAATAAAAGCTAGTAAACAATAATATTGAGTTTCCATAGAATGGGTCAATGAAATAATGTCGCAGAATGATGATAAATACCAAACGTTGAGATTGGAGAGTAAAGGCGCTTCGCGCCTGGTGCTCTGTTCTGGACGACTAATCCATAGAACTAGAAATAATTGAGCGAAATATGCTTTTAGCTCGTGCCGGGGTGACTAATGTAGCAAGAAAGTAAATACTTGGTAGTGCCAAGGTTTGATCCCGGGGCCAAAGCGTGGTAGGCTAGTATCATAGCGTTGAGCTAAAAACATCTCTAGCTCGAGATGTTTTTAGCTCCTGCCTTATGCGCGTTCGCTACATTACACTATAAACAGACGTGAATCGAAAAAACATAAACACAATAAAATATTCGAAATTGGATACAAATGAATTTTGATTATACACTTTTAAAACCTTACACTTAGGTACCTGACTTAAGCTAAAAAGTAAGCTAACAGGAATGGTTTGTCGATAGCCACAAAAACTCTATTTTTCCATTCATATGTCCCAGTTTTATACTAAAAAATAATATATATTCCATGTATGTAATTTTAAGTCATATACTTCTTTCCATTTTATATTGAAAACAATTATAACAACATTTCTTTTGGGTTACCCTACTACATAGTTAAAAGTAAAAGCAATATCAATACGTACATATAAGAGTGTTATTTAATATATCAAATCGATTGGCTTGCAAAAATATAGTTCTCACTTAATTTATCTCGCATTTTTTGTCTCAACTTAGCCCAGGGACCCACAAGTGCATGGATGAAAATTATGACATTCGTTATCTTTTAACAAGAGAAATACGAATTTACAAGTCTTGCATACAATCAAGGTGACGTATTTGATGAAAAGCGACAAAAAAGAAAAATAAAAGTTCTTCTTCGAAAAATAGAAAACATTAAATTTACCAACAGAACAGTGGTTATAGAAAAAATAATAAATGTTAACGATATGTTAAATGTTTTACATTATATTTCTAAAGCGTTAAATAATCATACACCTGCTTGTAATACACAACATACATACATGAATGATTTTGAATATGAATGTATATCATAATAAGGCTACGTATACGTACACTTTATTAGTTTTCGATTTTATTTAATCAATATATGCTATGTCTCATACATTTGTAATTAAAAGTTTGGAAGTTATGCGATAATTTTGTTTTACATTTAATAACATATTATACTTATCTGAAAATTAAAATACTTTGTCAATATTATTAACTTAATAAGAGCATGAGGCCAGATAAAAATAATTAATTCAGTCATGACCCGGGCCGATCACCCTCCTGCATTATAAAAATGTCCGAGATAGTCCGTAAGTACGCTAATAACTTTGAAAGGAAAGGTCTATGTGTGCACATGGCAATGAAGAACGCGTTGAGTTAACTATATGAACTGGTACAAAATTCAAGATTTCCGTGTCATAAAAATTGTAAGAATAAAAATGCTTTGTTTTTCTATCTACTAATATATTTCATTAATAAATTGTATAAAATGTATGTTTTTGGTTAATGCATAAATTAATATACCGATGGTAAATCTATTTCAAGAAAGTTAGTTGCAATCACGTAAATATGTTGCAGCAAATGAAAGGTAATGAAAGGAATGCAGAACTATATCCAATGTCAGTTATTTACGACCTTGGGTCATTATAAAATTGTCATGGATAGACCTTAAGCACCGCAATAACAGCGTTTAATAAGTCCGCAGATTATACATGATAGGTTGAACGAATGACAGTAAAGTTGGAGAGTCAGCAAGGATTTTACTTACCCCGTGGAGTACAAATAGTTTGAGCATTGCACGTGGTAGAACTTCGCGATGTAAAATGGGGATCCATGAGTTTGGCATCTCCTTCTGTGACCCTCGCCCTGGGCGTATTTTTGAAATTGGCATATACTTACCCCATCGATTACACGGATGAAATTAGTGTCAAATGATAGGTTTTTACGTCACATTAACGAATTTATGCTTCTAGCAGTTGTTTCAGGTACCAAGCTGCATACCAGATGCTTTCTAAGTCGACATTTTGAAACTTTAAATATTTATACTTCAAAAATGTATGTGCAGCGTCTCTCTAAATTTTTATATTTGGAGGTTTAAAAATGTGTAAATTAAGATTATGTATTTAAGTGAGATATAACTAAAACTCTCCTGGGACAAATTAACATTGAAATTCTAAACTTCTGTTGCCAACTGCTAGAAAGCTTTTCAACCCCCCCCCCCCCCAAAAAAAAAATGAAACTTTTTTTTTAGTGTTATTTAATGTATCAAATCGATTGGTGTACAAAAATATAGTTCTCACTTAACTTATTTCACATTTTTTGGTTCAACTTGCCCCATCGGCCCATCGAGTACATGGATCAAAATTATACCATTCTTTAACTTTTAACAAGAGAAATGCGAATTTACAAGTCTTGCATGTAAACAAGGTGAAGTATTTGATGAAAGGCGAAAACGAAAGTTTGGCTTCTGAAAATAGAAAACATTAAACTTACCAACAGAACAGTGGTTATAGAAATAATAATATATATTAATGTTACGATAAATGTTTGGCATTATATTTTTCAAGGTTACATAATCAGACACCTGCTTGAAACACAAAATATACATACATGAATGATTACAGTACAGTACTACGTACAGTTTATTAGTTTTCGATTTTATTTAACCAATGTATGCTATGTTTCATAAATTTGAAATCAAAAGTTTTGAAGTTATGGGATGATTTTGTTTTATTTTTAATAACATATTATATTTATCTGAAAATTAAAATACGTACTTTGTCAATATTATTAACTTAATAAGAGCATGAAACCAGGTAAAAATAATTCAGTCATGCCCCGGGCCGAGTACCCCCTGCATTATAAGAATGCTCAGGATAGTTCTCCTGTACGCTAATAACTTTGTAAGGAAAGGTCTATGAGTGCACATGGCAATGAAATACACATTAAGTTAACTTAATGAATTGGTACAAAATTCGGGATTTCAGCGTGATAAAAATTGCAAGAAAGAAAATACGTTGTTTTACCATCTACCAAAATATTTTATAAATAAATTGTATAGATAATATGATTTCGCTTGATAAATGACTTCATATCCAGGTGGTAAATCTACTTCAAGAAAGTTGCGAGCATGTGACTATGTTTGCAGCAAACGAAAGGTGCAGAATCATATCCAATGCCAGTTATTTAGGACATTATGAAAATGCCATGAATATACCTTAAGCACCTCAATAACTTCACAAGGAAAGGTTTCATGACTACATAGATTAGGTCTAACTGTGGCAAATTGAAAGTGCTCAATCGAATAAAAGTGGTTGCAGCGCCCTTAGCGAAGAACTTCAAACGTCAAGTTAACGAAAACAGGAAAACGAAATAGACGATAAAACCGATTACAAAGTTTTAAAGTATTGTCTAATGAATAAGGATTAACACTAAAAGTGCTACGAAAGGCATTTATTTGACACAGTATAGTGTTATCGACGCAGCTGTTCTATTCAGCAATGATAAAATAAACAAAACTGACAGTCATCTTACAAGAATCTAATACACAGCCGACTCAAAATGCCTCCCTTACGTATCATTAAATGTGTTCAATACTAAACTATTTGGTTTAATTTGATACAGTAATTATATAAGTGCTTTTATGATTGAAGTCATTTACTGACTCCTCATGGTCGTTCGTGTTTCAAATTCTCGCTTTCTCATCCGAAAGTTTATCCCAAAACGGATAACACTATTCTATCCATGAGATCTTGAGTTTAAAAGTGTAAGATTAAGAAATCTATGAGATTACGAAAAATTAATAATACAACTTTTTTTATACCGTTGTTTAAGTTGTTACTGGGTTGAAATATATTTTGCCACCTAGAATGTTATATTGCTGCGTATCACTGGGCGGCCTAAAATCGAACATTTCCTGTCATTGCATTCTCGAAGTTGAGAACAATCAGATGACACCAAAACAGAGATTTTAGATATATCGGAAGTGAATGAGAATTTTAGTATGTCACCCAGTTAGTTCAGTCAGTCCATATAGCATTTTATATACATATTTATTGTTCGTTCATGGAGGATATGTGGCTTTAATGGAGGATATATGTACCTCTCACTTAGAATGTTGTGGTACCTAAACTTTAGCTTATCTCCAGTTTTCAAAGCCTTTATCTACGAAAGTTCGATGACATACTTTTTCACCTTTCAGCAAAACATTTTTATAAAAATGCTGGCTTGCGAAACAAGAAACCTTGACTTATCTTTCATACTCTTTATACAATAGAACTGAATAACCCATCTTATATCTATTCATACTGTTTATACAGTAGAACTGAACATGTTTTGCAGTTTATTGAAGGGACATTTTTAATTTCTGATTGTATAAGTGAATCAATTATCATTTTAATTTATTGAAATTTATTTATCAGAATATTTAAATTTCGCGAAACAGCTTTAATTCGAACTATAGGTGACTAGATGTTTTTTTTTTTATCGTACCTTAAATTATCAAGTTTATCTCTTTAATTTTAGTAATAAATGCTTGCAAGGACTGGTGCGTTCGTCATCGCTGCATCGCATTTATAAATTATGTAATGACATTAAAAACATTAACATTAAATATATGGCATTAAAAAACTGCAGAAACAGTATTCGGTAAAGACGTTCATACTTTGATGATGACAAGAGCGCCTAAACTTGGACTCATACATATCATACTAAATACTCTAACAATAGTGACCCAAGGCAAATCGCTAAACTTATTATTTTCCTACCTTAGTTCTAAGCAAGAACAGCGTCAGACTGTCAGATATATTACTCAAAGATATTATTTAGACCTCCTTGTGGAGTTCAGTTAATTCATTGCCTCCAAGATTTCTACTCTAACCCTTAAATCACTCTAAAGGTCTGAAATTTCCCTCGATAAAGATGTATGTCCAGTCGAAAATTATCAAACCGAACCCTATTGTTCATCCTTATCTTATTGAAAGGTACTTGCGGTCTTTAAAAGTCCTGGTAGGTCGGACGGTCTGGGTCTCAACAACAGCAACAACAACCCGTTCTACTCTTTTTCTGCTTCAACAATCGGCTAAATGAATTTATTGGGTAAACACAATATATGAGTTTATTAGCTAAACACAATATATGAACTTGAAAACTCTTTGCCAAAATAAATGAAAGTGATGTACGCACTCCGCAATTAATATAATTAAAAGAACAATCAATCTGTTCATTTATAAAATATATTTTTACATCCATTTATTTATTATTCAAATAGAAAAAAAATCTGATGTGGGCTACACATGACTTTCCTTATATAATGCAATGAGTTTACTACTTTTACAGTTAAAAAAATCTGATGTGGGCAACACATGACTTTCCTTATACAATGTAATGAATTTACTACTTTTACAGTAAAAAAACACTTTTACAGTCTTCGTCATAAAATGCGAAATTAAATAACCATTTTGATTTCTTTATACTTTTCATTGTTCAGTAAAAGCTTGTTTAAAATAAACCATGGAGATAGATTTCCCCTTTAAATCATGTTTCAAACAATTCATGTTTTCAGAAAGTGACTAATTAGCGCAAAAAATCTCTCATCAAATTCAGAGTTTAAATTTTAATTCACTTTCAAACGATTCCTCTGTTGTAATTATTATTTCAATTTTTATTTTAAAAACTGCCGAACACATTTTGTTGAAATTTTTTTTTACATATTTCACGTGATAATTAGAATATTTCCTAAAATATTCGAAGCATTTACTCCATTTCTTCAATCCGGGTTAAATCTGAAACTAATTTGGTGATATTATTAATTTTCATTCCTATATATCCCAGGGACCGTCTCAACAATATACTAAAATTTCATTTTGATGACGTCATTTTTACGGCAGTTATCATGCAAACGGACAAACAGAATGACAAAGTCATAAACACGTTACAACTATGTTGGAAAGTGAAGAAATATTTGATTTGTTTGACACATTTTCTCAAATGTGATCCTTGTTTGTAATAAATTTAAATAATGTTGAAGTAAGATTGGTGTGATTTATTTTACTATTGCTAATAAAAATTCAAATATACTTTTTATTTCTCCTGTCCTATGTATCATACCTAAAATAAACTATTTAATTAAGAATCGAAAATTTTTCAAAAGATGTGTATACACTTAAATTACCCCTAGCTACAGCAATGATGATTTTACATCGCTGGCTTCTCACGTCGAAGTACATGGCTCTAGTCCTCAATATCATTCTCTTTCTATCATGACCAATTTTTCAAATTATAAAATTTTCAAGCGTAGAATAATATGGGGGAATTTATCATATTTGTACATCCATCCACAATTTAAATTCCTCTTGTTCGAAGTCTGCTATATTTTGAATCCTAGCACTAATGTCGAGTTTATTGCGTGAAATGGTCTAAAACTTTGTCGTTTACGTGAAAATTGAAACGTAAGAACATAAATTAGGGTTTATTTTAAAAGTAATGTTAAATTACCAATTCTGTCAGATATTGGGATTAGAAAAATTTCTATTCCCGAAATCCCGATATTGTAAAAACATCCGAGATTGCAATCCTTAATTGCATAAATAGGAAGTTATTATTATTAGTAGTAGTAGTATTATTAATATTTATTATTATGCCTCTAGTCATGGTGATATAGAATGCTATTCTATTTCATGCTCAAAATGGATTACAAACTGTAAAATATTTGTAATAAAAAATAATTATTTCCTCTGTAGTTTTTTAAAGCAAAGATTTTACTACCACGCAAAATAATCAACGATGGTTCTTATTCAATATTACACCACCTTGCTGACTGCATTTTTCACTTTCCTGTGGCCTATAGCCTTGTGTGTTGGTCTCATTATCGGAGGTGATGGGTGAAGACGTGCTCAAAGTGATATAGTACTCTGGGGACACATACAATGGTAAGGGGAAGATCTCCAGGCACGGGAATTTGACACTAATAACTTTCTGTCACAGCAAGGTACTTAACACACACAGCTCCTGGAAGCTGCCGGTCCTTGCTGTGGGGGAAAGCAAACTAGTTGGTCCGATCTCAGACGGAAAGAAATCTGGATATTTTTTGTGTGATGAGGAGCCTTAACATTTTACTTACCGGTGGGACAGTGTCAACCCCAAACGAAAAAGCTCCCAAAAAGACTGGTATTTGACATGCGCTATCTCAAGCAGTTCGATCCCCCTTTGCAGACACTGGCGTCCATGGACTCCAATGTCTGCAAAGGGATAGGGTATGTCAAATACCTGTCTTTTTGGGAGGTTCTTCGTTTGGGATGGACGCTGTCCCACCAGTAAGCAAATGGCTAAAAATGCTTTATTCCTAATTTAGAATTTTAAGGACCTTAGAATTGCTAACATTTGTACAAAAGTACATTTTAAGTGATTTTATGTATGCGATTTTAAACGATCATAAAATTGCTGAAATTTGCACCAAAGTGCTTAAAAAATGCTTAATTTTCTTACAGATACCACAGTTCAGAAATTACATTAGAAGTAGGAAACATTTTCTCCCGCTCTAAAGGGACGATAAGATCGTAAACTTTTTCACATTACCATATGGAATTAACTAGAGTGTGGCTCAAATCAACTTTTTGATGACATAATCCATTTTATAGCAACACCCCCCCCCCCCCCCCAAATTTTACAAGAAAATTTTTGAAAAATCAGTATTGTGGATCCAAATGATTACGATTGTAGCGAGATTACTCTTCACGTTAAAAGGCTTGAAAAAAATATTTCGATTGATAAGTACGGCTAAAATAAGATACTAAGGAGAGATTATGAGAATTTTTGGCTAATCGAAACTTATTAACTATACTATTTACTAAATATGCAGGATATTTATACATTTTACTGGTAATTTTGAGGTTATTAATGTGCATAGCTTGAAATTTTTTATCTGATAATCTATAAATTCTAAAAAGTTGATTAAGTGTAATATTTCTAAACAATTGAATCGAGTTGCAGGAATTAAAAGGTATTAATTTATTAATATTAAATTTAAAAAATATTTTTTATCATATAAATTAGTAACTATCCCATGAGCAGGTTCTATAATTAGATTTAAATCCAAATAATAAACATTATTACTAATAGAAGTTTCATTAGGTATTAATTCCAAATTATCCGGATAGAAATCTATATCGATGACATAGTTATCAGTAAATACAAGACAAATCAGATCATCTCTCTCTACATACCTGTAAATTTTATAATCTGTTGAAGTAAAGAATTTTTCATATTGATATAGGTATAAATTAGCTAACATACTGCTACTACAGCCACCTTGTGGAACACCTGAGACTTGTAAGTATAATTTATTACCTTGAAAGATATAATTATTGAAAAGAACAAAATGGAGAAGCTTAGGAAAACAGGTAAATTTAGTAAGATGAGAATGATTAGTAATATAAGCACATTATATAAAGCTAAAATGACAGCATATAGATCAGTGATCTTAATATTATTAAATAGATCTTTAAAATCAAAAGTTTGAAATCCTATTATGTTGCCAAGTGTTTTTAATTTAACTTTTAATTCTTTACTGTTATTTTGAATAATGTAGTTATCACTAGAATCTCGTAAATTAATATTTAGTACATTTAAATAATTTAGAAATAATTTACTAGCAGTAGTAGAGTATGAATTATGACCACTAGTTACAGTTCTAAATTTAATAGGATTCTTATGAAATTTAGGTATAAGCACAATATATGGAAATGTCAAAAATTTATTATTAATATCTAAATCACTATACATATTGATAATTTTCAATTTGATACTATTTACAGAGTGTGAGTCAATTTTAAATAGACTATTATTTTTTAAATAATCTAGCAGATATTGAATATAGAAATTTTACAAATAATAGCAAAATTATTAGAGGCTTTATCAACATAAGTAATAACAAAAGATCTATGAAAATCATTAACAGAGTGTTTTATATTATCCATATTATATATAGATTTAGATAAATTAATACTACAAATTGCATTTTTAATAGATCTTAAAATAGTAAATTTCCACATATTAAATGCCTCCAAAGGCTGAGCATATTTAGAAGCTAATCCATAAATAAATTTATCAAGGTCCAGATTGATTGACTTTAAGACTTGTTTAGAATTATTACATGAAGGTAACCTGAATTTAGTGCCAAATGACATTATAGTTCTTAAAGATTTATCTTTTACAATGGCTAAGTCACCAGTAACTATATGCCCCAAGTGTCGATTTATAAATTCAGCATAATTATCAACACTACAAATACAATCACCATCTACATTTGTTGAGGAATCTATGTCGACTGATAGAGATTTTGAAATAGCATTGTAATTAAAAATAGTTCTTCCAATATATATATATATATATATATATATATATATATATATATATATATATATATATATATATATATATATATATATATATATATATATATATATATATATATATATATATATATATATATATATATACATATACATATATATATACATATATATATATATATATACATATATATATATACATATATATATATATATATGTATATATATATATATATAGTTAACAAGACGTGCATAGAAATACACAACATACTAAAAAATGTAAAGTAATAAGGAGTACGAAGATCATTATATAATTAGCGCTATTGCAGCTAGATAATATAATGTGTTGAAAATATAAATTAAAATAACAAAAACTAAAGTGCAAGAGTGTGAATCAGTAACCACAGTATCAAACCGCGAGCAAAATAAAGCGTGTTTTGAAAAGCAAAAAGCAACGAGGAAGGGCCGAAAAAGTAGAGCACGGAGAGGCCAGGACAAGGAAAACATATTAAAGAATAGTATATCTGCTAGAAACGTCTTCAGGGGCACATTCTAGACAGATATACTAAAATCCGTTGTTTCTATGATTGCATAAAAACACGTGGTTAAAATATTATGCAATCTGTGCCCAACAACGGAATAACAGAAAAAAAAAAAAAAAAAAAAGAAAAAAAAAAAAAAAAAATAGGATAAAATTCAATAATAGAATATAAAATACCACATAAACATGAAATATAAAATACCACATAGACATGAACATGAAAAATATAGCGCACAAATATACGAATTTGCAAAAAAGAGCAACTCACATGTCGAAAGGTCGTCACCGTGAAAAATCTTCAAATGAGTCCACCACATGCTACAATTTGAACGCTTACCTCGCTTACTACCACGTGGGAATAATCCAGACCAGAGGAAGTGGAAGTGGCAGTACATACTTTCGGAGAGATAAACCCAAGAGTTTAGAAACTGACCGAGATGTGACCACGATTATCGAAAACTTTGAAAGAATGGATAACACTGTTTTTTGGAGCCGTAGCCTGTTTTTTGTTTTATTAGCTTTTTAGATATCCGCCTTAACGGTTTTAAGAGTGTTTTAAACTTTTTTCTTTACCCGCCGAGGCGGTTTTTTTAAAAAAAATTTTGTTTTTAGTGTAATCGAAATTACTGTTTTTTTAATATTTTTACATTTTTATTTTTGCCCGCCGGGGCGGTGTTTATTTTATGGTGTTTCCACGACTTTAGAATACTGTACTTATACTGCGATCTACAAATAAGGGGGGGAAATTGTACATAAAGCAAAGATTTTTGAGACGATTAATGTGTGTTAGTGTACACTTATTACTATCCAGGCGTTTAATGCGGAGCAAATAGCTAGTGATTAGATTTCTTAAAACTTGGTTGCTAAGGCAAGAAGAGAAATGTGGGAAGAATTTTACATTAAATTTAAATTGATGTCTCTTATCATAAATAGTAGTAGTGAAAGAGTTACAATGTATATCAATGGTGATGTCAAGATAATTTACAGATTTGGAAGGGTGGGATTCATTCGGTATTAATTCAAGATTGGATGGATATATATTAAGTGTGGGTAAAGAATCGTGTGCAGTATGAAAACAAAGAAAAACATCATCAATGTATCGAAAAATAGAAATGTTACGAGTGAACAGAGTGGATTTTCTTTCGTAGAAGTAAAGATAAATATTGGCGAGCATGGAGCTACTAGTGGATCCTTGCGGTACTCCAATCGTTTGGAGGTATTCAGCATTGCCATGTACAAGATAGTTGTGGAAAAGCACAAAATGCAATAAATTATTGAAGGTGGACGAGTCATATTTAGTAAGAGTATTTAATTTGAATTGATAGAAGAGTTGTTTAATGACAGAAAATAAATCTTTGATGTCGATGTATTAAAAAGATCTTTAAAATCTAATGTTTGGAATGAATCAATGGCAGAAAAGGATTTCAGTTTTTGAATAAGTTCATAGCTATTTCGGATAATGCAATGTGGCTCAAGGGAAATAGCATGAAAAAGAATATTTAAGACTTTAAGAAGTTTTTTATTAGCTTTTGATGCATAAGAGTTGTGTCCACTGGTAACGGTTCTAAATTTTACTGGGTCCTTGTGAAATTTTGGTATGATTACTAAATATGGAAGGTTTAAATTTTGATGAGTATCAAAAAATTGTTTATACTTGGAAATAAGTTTGCGTTTTAAATCATGTATGGTTGTTTTTTGCAATTTGAAGGTATTAATTTGATTTAAATTGGATAATAATGTTTTAATGTAGAAAAATTTGCAGAAAATAGCATAGTTTGATGAAGCTTTGTCTACATACGTAAAAACTAGGAATTTCTGCATATGTGTAATACTTTGCTTTAGTTTTGATAATTGGAAATTAGACTGTGGAATATTCGAATGTGATAGCTTAAATTGAACATGGGATAAAATTTTAGATTTCCAGATACAAAAGGCTTCCATTGGTATAGAATGTGTAATGGACATTTTATATATGAATTTATCAATATCAAGAGAGAGAGTGTTAAGGATAGAATAAGGATGATTTTTAGAAGGTAGTCTATAATTTGTTCCATATGACATAATGAGTTTTAAGGAAGGGTCGGTGATTATATCTAAGTTACCCGTTAGTACATGACCAAAATGGGTATTTATAAAAGGTTTCAATGCAGGTGAATGACAATTACAAAGATTATTTTTATCTATCGGAGTGGAGGACGATGGATCAGTAGATTTTGAAATCTGGTTATAGTTAAAAATAAGTCTACCGAATGGGATATTATATTTATATGATTTAACAATATTGATGTTTTTTATTGGAAATTCAAGTGATAGGTGATGGAAAAGTTTGGTGAGGTTGAAGGAATCAATGATTCGGTTTGAAAAGTTAATAGCACAATAAGAGTTAGAGGGAGGGATACCTGGTTGAACATTAGCATTGGGCACAGATTGCATAATATTTTAACCACGTGTTTTTATGCAATCATAGAAACAACGGATTTTAGTATATCTGTCTAGAATGTGCCCCTGAAGACGTTTCTAGCAGATATACTATTCTTTAATATGTTTTCCTTGTCCTGGCCTCTCCGTGCTCTACTTTTTCGGCCCTTCCTCGTTGCTTTTTGCTTTTCACAACACGCTTTATTTTGCTCGCGGTTTGATACTGTGGTTACTGATTCACACTCTTGCACTTTAGTTTTTGTTATTTTAATATATATATATATATATATATATATAAGAAAAAAAGGGTTTGAAGATCCAATGAAGGAAAAGTGAGAAGCTGTAACACTAAAATTCAACTATCTAACAGGCTTACAAAACAATAAAAATCAACAAATCCTCAAGCAAATGCAAAAAAAGAATAAATAAATAAAATAAATATCGAATCAACAAGTCAATGGAAAAGATCACAATACAAAGGTATGGAATCGAAAAAAGTATAACAAACAAAATCAAGCACAAACGCTGGACGAGGCTCTAAGCCTAAATCATGAATTGTTAACTTCTACAAAAATCTAATCATGTCCAAGTTTTTTCTAGAAGCAAACACCAAAATGTGTGTTTCTGAAGAAATAGATAGATTATATCTATAAACTATTTCTACTTGGACGATATACAAAAAAAGAAAAATATAAAGGAAAAATGGATATTAAAAAACTGACTGAAAATACACACTAACCTAGTAAGCCCAGGAACACGGAAAGAAGTGACGAGTGTTGCCATTCACAAGGGAATAAGATATACTGTTGCCATTCGTAAGAAATAAATAACAGTAATACGAAAAGACATGTACAAGAGATAATATGCCATCAAGAGGGGCGATAAAAGAAAGGCTAATGGATAAGTGGATGTATAAATAAAATATAATTAAAACAAGAGAAGGGAGATGTCAGGTTAAAATTTAGAGCAATATTAACAAAATTGAAAAAAAATCCAGCTATTCTAAATTTTTTAACTATACCATTTACAAAATAAGGGGGATATTTATATAAATTGCTGGTAATTTTTAGATTATCAATATGCGAAGCATGAAATTTTTTATCAAATAATCTATATATTCTAAAAAGCTGATTAAGAATTATATTTCTAAACAATAGAAACGAGTTGCAGGAATTAAATGATAAGATTTTATTAATTTTAAAATTAAAAGAGTCTTTTTTATCATATAATGATATAAATTAGTAACAATTCTATTAGAAGGTTCAACAAAAATATTTATATCCAAAAAATTAATATATATATATATATATATATATATATATATATATATATATATATATATATATATACATATATATATACATATATATATACATATATATATATATATATATATATATATATATATATATATATATATATATATATATATATATATATATATATATATATATATATATATAAATTAAAATAACAAATACAAAAGTGCAGGAGTGTGAATCGGTAATTACAGTATCAAACCGCGGGCAATATAAAAGCGTGTATTGAATAGCAAAAATCAACGAGGAAGGGCCGGAAAAGCAGAGCACGGAGAAGCCAGGACAAAGAAAATATATTAAAGAATAGTATATCTGCCAGAAACGTCTTCAGGGGCACATTCTAGACAGATATACTAAAATCCGTTGTTTCTATGATTGCATAAAATCACGTGGTTAAAATTTTATGCAATCTGTGCCCAACAACGGAATAACGAGAATAACAGAAAAAAACCAAAAAGGATAAAATTCAACTGTAAAACATAAAATACCACATAAACATGAATATATATATATATATCACTTTTTAGTAAAATTTTCCATCTATGATTCCTGTTCATCATGTTTACCTTTTATTAATTATGACTGTCCTGTCTCCAACGGATGTGAAAGGTCCTCCATTGAAACCCATCCAGAGAGTTAGAGTTGGGGACAGAACAGCCATAATTACTATAAATAGGATGAACAGGAATCATAGATGAAAAATCTTACTAGAAACAAGAGGCATAAGAGAAATGAATAAATGAGTTTACCTCTACACCATTAAAAAGAAGCTCAAATCAATGCTACAAACTGGCGTAAATTAAAAACGGTCGATTTGTGGTCAGGGAAGCTTAAAGTAAATCCCTGAAAACAATACCTGTCCCAGATATTTATTATGCAATGGTTTACATGAACCAAAATTTATATTTTTAGTATATCAATTTCTTATGAAACTTTTCTGGTATGTATACGCTAATACAAGGAAAGAAGAGTTTAAGTGTATATTTGTTCTTCTACTAATTAAAACAAAAGACAAGATGATAAAGAAAATGAAGTCGTGCATGCAAACTATCTTAATGCAACTTTAAAAATTCAACTCTATAAAAATTTAACTTTATAAAAAGGAAGCAGAAAACGCTTCGGAGAGACTAAATTTGCATTTCTAAGTCCACAAACAAAGTTAACATTTAGAAAAAAATCTATCAGTCCTTGAACAGATATTTTTATCCTTTTTAACTCACATATATTAAATTTCTCTGAAATTAAAATCATCCTCAGCAAGATGCTTTTTCTGACTTTTTTTCATAATTATTTTTAATACCGACTTTCAAGATGGCAGAAAAAATTCCTTATATACAATTATTTGTTTTATCGCACAATATAACTCATGAACTATTTAAAGTGACATAGAATTTTCAGTTTCCAAGTATTCCGCGGTGTATTTTAGATATGCTGTATTTAGTGTATTTTAAAATAGTCAAAATTCCAAGGAAGTTTAACAATTCGAAAATGGCTTGTCCAACCGCAATAAGAAAATTTCATTCGTGTTCTCATAAAATATTACGTATAAAACAAACATTTAGTTAATAAATATATATTTAAACGCATTCATATTTTTATTTCATTTGCTAGAACGAATTAACTGGCGTTGTCCAGAATTCACTTGTTGATCACTTTGGCGATATTAATCGCTATATATTTTCTTATCCTCATACTAAACATTTTTATTTATCTAAACAATATTCTGCTAGGTTTTCAAGTATTTGTAAAAATAACAAATCTATGGAAAGAATTATAAACTAATTTACATGTTTATGAGTTGACTATGGTTTAATTATGGTCTGATCAATGAAATGATGATTAAATTTTTTCACTATTAAACTTCTCATTTGTATGCTTTTGTTTTTCTTTCTTATTTCTTTTTCATTTCTTTTGACTGTTTCAAGTCTTTCATTTGAAATTTTTTTCTACATTTCAGTATCATTTTATTTAATATCAATTAACTATGTATAATTTAAAACTGTTGGCTTATTTGCTGTTATTCAGGTTTGGACATATTCATCATTGTTTTGTATGTTTATGTATATTGTCTATGTGTCTATGTGTATTGTTCTCCTTTGTTTTACTCGGTCGTCCTTTATAACTGCCTTTTGGGTGAGATGTACGACCAAAGTAATCTCACATTATAAAGAATGGTATGTGTGTGTGTGTGTGTGTGTGTGTGTGTGTGCGTGTGTGTGTAGTCTATAGCGGGAAATCCAAGCGTCGTATGACCATGAAAACTGGTAAACAGAGTCTTTACGACACAAATAGATGCACCTCGGCGTTATTTTTTTTAATTTCGAAATACGTTTTACTTATTTTATGCTTTAGCCAAATTTAGGCCAATATTTACATAAATCGATTCCTTTAGTGACCTAAAATATTATCATAGAGTTTTTATCTTCACACCGTTGGAAAAATCGAAAAATTCTCTTTTAAACAAACTGTGGATCATATGATTAATAAACAAATTTTAAATAATTTTTTTAAAAATATATACTTTGCGTACGTTTTAAACATCATTTTTTATTTTACAATATATTAAAATTGACGCACCATCCAACATTCAGTTATCAAGCAGTTGCATGAAATATCACAAACCACTCTAGAAAAAAAATCATTTCATAAACCCACCCGTTGATTAATTAAACATTTTTGGAGCGAATCTAGCAGGTGTCGAAACCCGACGGAGCTCAAAACGTATAGGGTGGTTGACCGACCTCATTTTGTTTAAGGGAATGAGAGGATGTGAGTGACAGAGGAGTTCTCACCCCAAAACAGATTTCCGCTGAAGCATTTCTTTTTTTTCTTTGAACGTGTAAACAACCTGACTGCGCCAACCGGGAATCTAACTCTGGATCTTCGAACTGGCCAACCGACGTTCTACCGTTGAACTACTGGGACGAAATTGCAATCTCTTGTCGTCGAAATAGACTCTGCATTTTCCACCCTCTAATGTTAGATTGGCGGGCAACTGGAAATCTGACAAACCACCTCCTGCTAATTTTACCTTAGGTTAGCTTCCTGCTACTACTATTTTTACTCAGTTAGTATTCTGCGTGATCGTTATCCTCTCAATTAGAAATCGGCGCTCAATCTTCAGGGTCTACTGAATCCGTACTAGTCGTACTAGGGTCACTTTCAGACCTCTGGCATCTTTGAACTAACCACTAACCTACAGGGTTGATTTGTTCGGTAGTCAATGTAAAGAACCTTGCCCCAACCGGGAATTAAACCCTGGATCTCTGAACTGGCCAGCCGACGCTCTACCGTTGAGCTACGGGGATGAAATTGCAAGATCTTATCGAAATGAACTTTGCAGACGTTTGGGGATCAACTTTATTTCGATTCAAACTGTTTGTGTTCTTTTATTTTATATGAATAATTTTTTTGCTACTTTTTAAATTAATAAATAAAACTTTTCCCTGTTTAACTCTCGGGCAACGTCGGGTATATTTACTAGTATCAAAAATATAGCTGTGCCGAGCGCTGGAACAAAGGCGTATTACGTATCCGAGCAGAAGTCTAAAGTGGGATTGGGTGCATATTTAGGGCGAGCATGTGCTCGCGTGTGTTTTGTAATTTAAGCATGTGCTCGCGCAGCAGGCGACTAAGCTTTTCGAAAAATTCAATGAATTTAATTTATCCCTGCTTTAAATCCCGGGCAAAGCCAATTGCAGTTTCTAGTAAAGAAATAAATCACTTTTAGTTAAATTTTAATAAAAATGATTCGGTAGGCAGGGCTGAATTTTCAGCCTTCTGTGGGTTGCAGTCTTCTCCCGGTAGTCCATCTTGATACACCAAAGCGGTGGGCTAGACGGCCAGGGCCGTGTAAAAAACATATTTAATACAAACTTACCAAAAGCAATGCACAACTTAATCTCATAATGGCTGTTTCCTAAATCTAATTGACGTTATCTAATTGACGTTAGCTTGGTAAATTCCATATTGTGAGGAAAAGGGACTATTTAGGTGCAGTCATACTGGTTAGCTGGTGCAGTCATACTGGTTAGTCATACTGGTTACAGAGTATATAAAACTGGAAAAGCGAATACTGAATTTTTATGTTTGTCATATATCATCATGGCATTAAACTTTTATATCTTACGACAAAAATAATTCTTCGAAGAAGACGAAGTTCTAAAAATCTTGTAGTAACTGTTTTATCTTTTTCGGCTTAGCTATATTCTTCTACGAAGTATATATATATATATATATATATATATATATATATATATATATATATATATATATATATATATTTATGATTGTCATCCTGAAAAGTGCCGTCTGAGATTTTTATTTTTCAATCTTTTTGTCTAATCGGAACTTATGTCAGGTTGGAGAATTATATAAAAAATATTATACGCAAGGCTCCTGGCTGAAGGACATTTGATATCGCGGCTCCTATTACGTGTATTGCCAATGACACCCACGCACCGTCGCCTTCGGTTGGAGTGGTGTCGCGCTCGACGGGATTGGACCGCAACCGAATGGAACCAGGTCGTCTTCAGCTACGAATCGAGATTCAATTTGGGCAGTGATCACAACCGTGTACGTGTGTGGAGATGCCGTGGTGAACGCCTCAATTCCCCCATCGCATTACAGCGGCACACTGCGCCCACAACTGGTATGATGGTATGAGGTGCTTTGGCATACGACACCCAGTCACCTATAATATTGTTAAACGGAACCATGGCAGCGCAGCGGTACGTTCATGACATCCTTCAGCCACATGTGTTTCCACCCATGACAGGGCTCCCAGGAGGCATATTTCAACAGGGAAATGCTCGGCCACACACAGCAAGGGTGCCACAGAAATGCCCCCGCCACCCGCTAACGAACCTAATATAATAGTGCCATCGAGTATGACGAAAGAAAAGCAAAATGAGATAAATCCAATAAAATATAGAGAATATGAATGATGCGATGCAGAAAAAGAATCACAAAAAATAATTAAACATGGTCATATCATAAATCCAAGAAATGTAGAGACATGGCATCAAAAAGAAAGATCCGATCAAATTCTTATACCTTTTAATGATATTTTAATGCCATTTTTTCATAGATATTCAACAAATTTGAATATTTAATGTAATAATATAATCTTTATGTTTCAGGTTTTGTGCCATTTGCTACCCTCTGAAGTGCCAGATGACCCCACGTCTTGCACGGCGAATTATCGTGATCATCTGGCTCTTTAGTCTTCTTATCACACTGCCATGGGCACTTTACTTCCGTCTGATTCCTATAGATAGTTCTACACCAGATGTCACACTTTGTGTAGAACTTTGGCCTCATGAAGACTCCGAGACGCTCTACTTTCTTGCTGCCAACCTCGGACTATGCTATTTGTTGCCCTTGAGTATCATATCGATGTGCTACGTTGGAATATGGATAAAAGTATGTAGGAGAAGTATACCTGGAGAAACAAAAGGTACCAATGCTGACGTGGTTATGCAGAGATCAAAACTGAAGGTAAATCAGTTAATATTCAACGCATGTACTATCTTTATATTAAAATTAATATTATGATCATCTTGAACATTCCAATGCCCATAAAAGCACATGATATATTACCTGTATAGATATTTTTCACCATAAAATCGGAAATGTGTTATTATTATTATTATTATTATTTTGCTATATGCATACAAAATACCGATTTAACATGAAGAGACTCAAGTTCTTGCACAGCAGAACACCGACCTTTCTGGTAAGTCTGACGGTTTGGGTCTCAACAAGAACAACACCAGAACACCGAGCAGAATAGTCGACTGTGGAACAGCGATACAGTATGACTGGAATTTTCTTTACTTCTGTGGGATAGAACTCGAACAGTAATATACGTACGGTGAAATAGCATGGTGATTCAATAATCAGAACGCCAGAGACTCACTATGCATTTTTATATGTTAAATCTAAAACGGATTATCTAGACATTACATGAGAGAAATGGGATGATGATGGTGAGTGAAAAATTGAAAAGCTGATTAAACAGTACTGCCATAATGATTTCTGTGAAAGAGACACCATAGGACAACTAGGTCCATACTTCATTTTTAGTACCCCGAAGTAGCACATATGATGCCTCATAATTTTACTGCTATTTTTTATCAACAAAAATAGAGATTTACAGTGCATCATAATGTATATGAAGCTTCTCAAATATTCTAGTAGCAAATGTAATTCATAAATGATATTTGTAATAAAAATTGCAACGTTTTCAATAAAATTAATTTCCCTTTATTCATCAATGGAAAATATAGTATAGTTTTTTTTATATTATTTATCTGTCCACAAACTATTACTATATGCTTTTAGCATAAAATTAGAGCATTAATTTGTATGGAATATATTCTTTGTACAATAATAGCAGCAACAATTAGTTCTGAAGGATTGCTATTATGTAAAAAATGACTTTTATGTTATCTACACAATTAAAACGCGTCCGAGCATGCACGTGTGTCAGTCGGGAATTTAAAATTAGAATTTTCATCGTGTAAAGTAGTGATATATCTCAATCGGGACATTTATCGGGATGAATATTAATAAACTGAAATATTAAAAATATGGTAATTTTATTTTTAATAATTTACAAACCAAAACCAAATTTTCGTCTTGGACTAAATAGAAATTAAAGAACTATTAAGACATACGCGATAAGAAAAGAACTCCACACTGAGTTGCGAACCTTTCTGGTAGCTCGGACGGTCTAGGTCTCAACAACAACAACACTGAGTTGCGATTCACAGTTGTTAGGTAGAGATAAAAATTATGTTGATAAAGGACCGACCTTTTTTATAAATTAAAATATCTCACTTTCTCAATCATATAGTTCTATGCTTCATATTGGATAGGCAAGCATATTTCATGACAAATAGTATGGTGTCTGTATATAAATGATGTGATTTGGAGTGAACATGAGAAAGTGTATTCAGTGGGAAGTTCCCCACTTTATTTTATTAGATTCTTGTGAAAGGTTGGCGGATGAGGTAAGAGCGGATATTTTTGAGGAACTCATTTTGCTACGAGCGCTTATTATATATATATATATATATATATATATATATATGTGTGTGTGTGTGTGTGTGTGTGTCAAAATCGAACGCATACACAAATTGAACTGTAAATTTCCATATAAAGATACCAACTCTCTTATCATTCATCTGCGGCCACACACCTATGTGACGTCACATAAAAGGACAAACACAAAAAGAAACCAGCTGTCGCAAGGGTTGAGTCTGCTAAAATTCCCGCCTGACGTAGTTGTCACGTGTTTTTTCCCGGAAGTTCATTGCGGAGTCTAACCCCTGGTCATTTTGCTTCGCACGTAGTTCAGTGTAGTGGAAAGTAACGGATATTTGATCTGCGTTTTGTTACGGAGAAATAAACGGGTATTTCAATGTATATATTTAATTATTTAATTTAATCGTGATATTTAATTTAATCATGACTGCTTGAACAGATGATCGGCTAGTTACCATGCTTCATCGAATAAAATGATTCCTAAGACCCCAGCAGAGAATTTAAAAAAAATTAGCATAACGATTTGGTGAACAAAGGGGGATAGACGAAAAAAGTCTATTGAAAAGTTGCAGAGCACTGGCTTATGTGTAGAATTCAACCACAAAACTGCATCAAAAAGCATTTATTTGACACAATATGATTACTGACGAATTGCTTCCCCATTCAGGAGTGATATAATGGACATCACTTCCATGTGCAGGAATATAATGTACAGCCTGTTTAAAATGCCCTCTGTGAGAGACATGTCACATTTGAATTCCAGAAAGACTATTTCCGCTTATTTTGACAAGCAACCATGTTACTGAAAGTTCCAGGGGAACCAGACATCCGTAATGGGAGAAAAAGTTTCTGATAGTAATGATAATTATGGAGTTATGGTTTATATATAACGTTTTGGCAGACCAGAATCAGCTGAATATTTCATAAATGAATCTGGCCTTTTTATGAACGTTTGTAATTGCGGCGTTTCTGATAGTTTGCAGAAATTATCAACAAAGTAGCTGAAAACAATTAGCAAATATTGCAGAATGTTTTACAGTGTAGATGTCATCGTGATAGAGTGTCTGATGAAATAGTTTTTTGAAAAGTATTTATTGCCTTCCGTATTCTCATTTATATTCATTTTTACTTTCCCTGCAATACATGGTAATGTATTGGAATCATACCAAAAATCGCAACTCGAGTTTTCGACGGATATACACGTTTCGAGACCTCTAGAATACGAAAAAACTATTTTTAGCGTGGTCTGTGTGTGTGTGTCTGTCTGTCTGTGCAGATTTTGTATCCACTCTACCTAAAACAATAATTAACCAAATTTCATAAAATTTGGTAGGTTAATCACTTGTGGGCGAATCTAGTGCTGATTAGTTTTGGGTACGATTCGAGACAAAAGAACTCGCCTTTTTTTTGCGAAATGGCCAGCAAAAGACTGTATCCACTATAGCTGAAAAACTAATGGACTGAATTTCACAAAATTCGGTAGATAAGTCTTTTGTGGATTACCCTGGTGCTGATTAGATTTTGGTACGATTCGGAAAAAAATAGCCTGCCTTTTTTTGCAAAATATCCCTCAAAAATCGTCAAAATCTAAAGTAAAAAACTACGTATGCTCGAATATATCCATTAAATGCTTGTTTTATACGTAATTTTTAACGATGAAAGGAAAAAGTCTTCATTGCTCTAAAACTAGCCGTTCTCGAGATATTTTAGCTTTTACGTATTTTCTCCACGCCACCTTTGAAAATAAGTCCAGTTACCAAATGAGAACGAAAATTGAATTAAACGTGAATTAAATGTAATTAAAATAAAGATAACGTGGATTTAAGTCTGCAGGGAAAGTCATGTGCTGCCCATATAAGATTTTTACTCATTTTACAGTGTTCTGCCAATTAGTCATTGGCTTTTCTCATCTCTCTCGCTTTCCTGTCCCGTTTGTTATCTGAACTTTTTAAATTCCTCTCTAGGAGCGCTACAATTACTTTTATAATATCTGACATAGTAATTTTAATTCAGGTAGACCCAATGCACAGTTATGGATTTTTCTTTTCAAAGTTATTGCGATGCTTTAGAACTTTCCTAGGAACTCTCTATCTGTTATACTACATATGTATCAAATTCGATATTTTTCACCATTAAGTGTTAAAAATCATACTGCTTTAAAATAAAATATTCAGGATATTTAAAGCCTTTAAACATGAATAACACAGCAAAAAACATGCTTTTACGATGAACTTTGAATATTAGATACTCATGAAAATAATACACATTTTGACAGTCATGAATAATTATGCTTTTACAAATAAGATACACCATTGTAAATTTAAATTCTTCTGCTACAAAATGAAGTCTGAATGACTTGGTAAAGTCATTAATAAGGATTTAACCTTTAGAAATCGATTCTTTTCAAGTTCTTTGTCACGCAATCATGAACACACAGAATGTATTTCTTCTTAGATAGCAGAAATTAAATGCTATAATAGAGTATTTCTGTAACTAAGGCGGACAGCATATATACTTAGAGTTGATGCTGTCAGAAAAGTTTCGAATATTTTGTATTTTCCAAAACTAAAGTTTGTAATGTAAGATTGAGTGATGTAAAATCATATTCTGATTTGATATTGAATTATATTTTAAGAGTTTTTTAATTAATTTGTGCATCGATTTTATTTTTTTAGGTAGTTAAGATGATGGTGGTTGTCGTCGTTCTATTTGTCCTTTCCTGGTTACCACTTTATGTCATCTTTACAATGGTAAAGCTTGGAGGACCTGGCGAAGAAAACAGCCCGAAAGAAAGAATACTCATGGTTTTAGCACCAATAGCTCAATGGCTAGGAGCTTCAAACAGCTGTATCAATCCGGTACTCTACACATTCTTCAACAAGAAATTTAGGAGAGGTTTTCTAGCAATCATTAAAAGTCGATCCTGTTGTGGTACTCTACGGTACGAGGCAGCCAGTAAGGGTACCAGAAGTACCGTAATCAGAAGCACATTCAAATCACGCTGCGACACTCAGTCTGAATATGTTTCAACTGCTCAAGTCTAAACGTGTAAAAGAATATATTAAAATCAATGTATATTGTTTCATGAAAGTGTGACTGTATTTCAGTGTTTGGTATGGTTAGAAATGATATTTGGTCTGATGTTTAAACATTTGAAATTCAAATGTTTATATTACATTTTGTGACGATATTTCTGGGAAGGTTGGTTTCTCAAAAATAGTTACTTTTACTTCCTGTTTCTCTATTTAAGAATACGAGAATCTGTTACTTTATTAATGTTGTTCAACTTCTGTAAGTTACTGAATAATGCATGTTTTAAGCAAAAAATTGATCATCTGGCTGTATCTTCACCACAACTGAATCATGCCGAGTGTGAAACACTTGGATGAAATTTGCAGCCTGAATCACAGCAAAAAATGGGTAAAAAAGTGACGACGATGCAAAGCAGAGAAATTGTATGTCTAGATTTGGCTATGTTGGAATGCTAAATTTTCTAAAAATGCTGAAATCCGGTTCAAAAATAGCAAATTTGGTAAGGCAGGTTTATGGTTTCGTGGCTTTCGCCATTTGGTAGCTATACACAGCTAATAGGATGGCATGGGCTCTTTAATATTACATTGGGCAGTCAGGGCGAAAACGAATCAAAAACTTGTCAGCTTGATATCATGAGGATTAGATTTCATCAGGGTCCACACAGGAGTTGACAAAGCACAGAAAGTTTCCCCATTTTTACAGTTAAAAATTGTTTGTTAATTCTGCAGTGTCAATATCCAGATGTAAACAACTTGCACAGATATTTGAAATTGTGCTGCTTACACAGGACCTAGTGATATCCAAAGAAATTTAGTGACAGCGGTGGGGTAAGATAATACTCACCCGAGAACAAATTGAACGCGATTTTGATCTCCATGGCACCATACGCGCAGAGCTAGGTAAAAAAATTAAGCCAGTCATGTGTAGAATGTGAACTCCTGATGATGATCGAAGTACACAAAATTCTTTATAAGAAAGGATTTTATAATATTTTTGGTAGAAGTTTTAATATGTTTACCTCTCACCAATACGGCATTATTTCACCCACATTTCACCATTAGCAAAATTCCAAACGCTCGCGGTAACATTATGAAACTACTGTCCAAGTGTGGTATACCGTTGAACAATTAGCACTTTTCCTCTTTTATGCAATGCCATGTAATAGGGCAAAAATGACTTCACTCTGACTGCTAAGTTTGACCAACTATGTATAAGCAGGATTCAAAATGCCCTGCACTTATTACGGTCTGAAGTAAATATTTGAAATATACACCAGACAAATTATAAAACGTTTTTTTATTGTAGTTTTGTTACTTTAATAAATAACTTAAAAATTTATTAAGAAGTTTAGCCTAAAATGAAACTGGAGATTAAAGGCGCTTCGCGCCTGGTGCTCTGTCTTGTACAACACTACGAAAGGGCACATTTTGTTCGTGATCTGTCGAGAAGGATCAAATTAGTTCAACGACGTCACTAAACTTCCACGGACGTCACTGAATCCTGTATGAATATTTAAAATATTTGTCCAAGTTGTTTACGCCTGGATGTTGCCACTTCAGAATGAACAAACTATTTTTAACTGTAATAAGGCGTGTGTTTTGGCAATTCCTCTCAAAGTTTACTCTAGATCCTGAACGAAACTTAATTCCCATTACGTCAAGCTGACAACTTTTCATTGTTTGCCGGGCTGAATGCCCAACCTTATATAAAAGAACTTTGACGTGAAGCCACAGTTCAAGGATAGTGAAGGAAAACGTGTATTAACATTGTGCACACTTTCTTGCTTATAAAAATGCCCTGTGTTTCAGAGCAAAAGACTATTCGTTGAATTTTTTGTCTGAAATTAAGTCTTGGGTATTATAATGTTTAAAAATATATCCATATTTTGTTAGCTCAATCTAAGATATTATTAAGTATATGCATTTAATTAAAACTAAACCATAAACATTTCCCTTTGAAAATGTATAAATTAATATCAAAGGAGAACAAAAGCTAACGATTCAAAAATTTTCTTTTAAAGTCCAAATTTGGTCGGCATATTACCAATAAACACCCCTGGAAATTTTCCACTATAACATTTAATCTTCATTGATAATTTAAAAAAAATGTTTTTATATATCAATAAAATTCAATGGTTACTAATATTTCTATATTACAATAAGTACAATAATTATTTTATTGACAACCTAAATAAATTAAAACTCTTAAAATAAATATTATATTCTTTTTAAATACACAAAATAAAACAGAGTGTAGAGAGGGATATAAGTTCTATTACTAACAAAAAGATAAAAATTAAATACATAAAAATATGACAAATTTGGTAAATAATCTCAATTATGTGCAATAAACTTTTTGTAAAATTCAAGAAAGAAATATCCTCCAAACAAAAAAAATTACATAATTTTCATTATAAATATAAATTTCATATCACCAATATAAATGTCAATATAATACCAATTTACAGAATAATGTTACCGAGAATATAGGAGAAGTTTAAATAATTATGTGCAAATAACTAAATGTAAGAAAAATGCAGCGAAAATTATTAACACAATTACATGCTCTTTAAGTTACTTTAAAATATTGAAAACTTTGTCCTTAAAGCGAGAACTTTAGAGCTAGGAAAGTTTTAAATGTAACTGACACAAAATAATAATGTTAATTGTAACTTAGGCCAAATATTTCAATTTCAATATATAGTGATGCAATGAAAATGAAAATTTTTGCATGTGAAGTTATTGAGGTTTGTTTGGTGTATTTTCTAGTATTAATTTTTTTTACTCGGTTGCGCTATAAATGCATAAGCTGCGCTATAAATGCATATAAACAATTAAAAAATTTTACTATGTAGCTTTCAGAATTCAGTGAATAATTAGTTCTGCATATTTTTGCTTTTTTGGGTGCATAGAAAACTTTCTTATATAGATATTTTGTATTTGTGGTTTTGTATGTGTGGTATACGTTTTAACTTTCATGTGTGTAAAAAATATTCATGTATAATTGTTTAAGACAAAGAAATGTTTATAAAGATTTTATTCAATTCTGGTTTAATAGCGATTTTTCAAAATATCTTGTTTAAAAAAAAGTACAACTCAACACGCAGTTTGTGCAATTTATAAGTCGAAAAATAATAAATTTAGCAAGTTAAAAAATATATGTTTTTAAAAATATTTTACTTTTATATTTATCGCCGTGTATACAAGAATTTATCACATACAATTTTAGAAATGATCTTGTTTTTAATAATCACAACTTTCTCATACTTATTACAGCTTTTAGCAATAGACTGTATGGAGTTTACACAGTATGTGCATGTATAGCGGAAATACGACATAATTATAGTTTAAGTTCTTGCCATTCAAAAGAAAGATAAAGATACCTTTGAAGTTATTTTTAGCTGACAATAATGATGATTGAAACGCTTCTCCCCTTTTCATCCTTTACAGTCACAAAATCCGTCAATACAGGTAAGCCCCCAAAATGTAAATTTTAGACGAAATCTCAGCGATTTTACAGGGATTCTTCTGAGGGTTGCGCACGAATTCGGAGTTTTTCTCTTTGTCCATCATTACGGCGGATTTTAAAAACAGTTTTTGTACAAGGTTTTGTTATTTTTGTTAGGGCAACGGCATCTGAGATCCGTTGCTCGAATGAGCTTCTGAGAGCAATTCCTTTTTATTTACTTTTTTGGAAAGGTGGAGGGAATACCACGGTTTGTCTATTTATGAACAGTGAAATTACAGTTTAAAATGCTTTCCATTCCGATGTGCCATCAGAAGGCTAAACAGAAAAAGTGCGGAAAAAATTAATGAAGTCATCTTTTTAAACCTCCATGTCACTCTTAATGTAACCCAGAGTAGGATGGCAGTGCTTAGGAGTAGAACTTGTACTTTGAGAGCGCATGCGCGTACAGACATTGTCTATTAAGCAGTTTTTAATAAAATTCAAGATGGCAAGTGTCTCCAATCATACGTATTTTTCTGATATAGCACTATGCTAGATCTGCTGCTGAATTTTGTACCCTGAATCTGAAGGCGATATGTAAAGATGTCCTCTGGTTAAAATAAATAACGACAAAGGCTCTAATATGAGGTAACAGCATATGGAAACAGTACTTAGAAATTGGCTATGGGAGGGCATTGATAAAAGTGTATATATAGTCTCAAGAAGAGTACTTTGAAGAGGATTAAATTTACCAGGTGCTAGGTTTGCCCAAAATGTAATTATTTGTGCTTCTGTAAAATTATGGGTACTTTTTCGTACTTCTGCTAAGTACAACTGATATGCAAAACGATCCTGAATGGTATCCTAAAATCAATTGATTTAAATTCAGAAGCATTGGAAAAGTGAATGTGAACAAAGTTAAGATTGAGAAACCACAAGGTTGAGCTCTGATTGGATCAAATGTCAAATGATGTCACTAAAATTAAAGCCAATGAAGAATAATTATCAAATTCGAAAGAATATCAATTGAGCAGGCGAATGATTTAGCTGGAGTAGAGGTAATAGGGTGGTTCAGGTGTAAAAATAAAATAATTAGCTTTGCCAACTTTGCACTCCAGGACTAGAGTTAGTCAGTTTGGAGATGTTCAGTTATAAGTCTGGTTTTGGGCACATACTCCATGGAATCTTGAAGTCAACTGATGAGAGAGTGTTAAAGGGGAAAAGTTGTAAATGAATACTAAAGCATTTCAATTGAACAGACAAAGTATTTACTAAGGGGAAAAGTAAATAAGTGTTGGAAATAACAGAACTAGCGTTGCCAAATTTGCCATTTCATGGCTAGATTTAGCCATTTCGAAGATGTATAGTGATAAAAATTCACTCTTAGCCATTTTGCCAATAAAAATAGCTATCATTAAGTTCAACAGTATAACTAAGAACTTAAAATACGTCTAATAACGCAAAGTATTTTGTGTTTCATTACCGTAACTATTTGCTAAGATAAAATCCGTAGTTGAAATTAATTAATAATTAAACTCTTATACACAAATTGTATGAAATACTGGTTCACTCTAAAGTTCATTTTGATTATTCAAAATCAAAATACCTAATTAGTCATAAAAATTGGCAATCTATAATCTGCCGAAATAAAATTTGAGTAAACTGTAGAAAAGGCGGTTTTTCTTATGTTCAATTTTATCGCCATACGACCATTGTGCATGGCATAAAAGAGATGGTTACCACAGTACATAATTGCTATTGAATATCGATTAAGAATATTGTTTATTAAAATATTAAGTATGAATATGATTTAGAATTTAGAATTTAGAAATTCGTTGATCTCTTTGATGTAAAGTTATTTTGAAACGAAAAGAAATAAGAAAATTTCTATGAATCTAGCTATAAGGGCCTTCCAAATGTTTGCAACATTGAGCAGGGCATAGGACTGCACAAAATAATTTTGCTTTTAAGTAACCCAAAGCGAAAAAAAGGGAGACAAGAATTTGCACATTTTTCAATATGGAAATCATTAGTAAGTTGAGATCAAAAATTTTTAGAGTATTTTATAAATGTAATGTGCAGTGCACTTCAATGATAAGTGGTTGCAATTTCGTTCCCAGTAGCTCAACCACTGAGCGTCGGCTGGTCAGTGCGAGATACGTGGTTCAATTTCCGGTTGAGGCAGCAAGGTTCTTTAGAATGGCGCCCGAGTAAACAAACCCTGTAGTTTAGTGCAAAGATGTCTGAGATCTAAAAGTGACTCTAATTTGACTAGCAAGGATTCAGTGGACTCTGGTATATTGAGTTCCGATTTCAAATTGGAAGGTCAATCGCCATGCAGGAAGTTAACCTGAGGATAAAAATACAGCAGAAGACTAATTTGGGAGGAACATATCAGTCATATTGTCACTTTCATGACAACAGTATAGACACTAACAAAACATGGATATGAATTTGAATCATGTCCATTTCAAGCCATAGAGGATCATAAAACAAATTTGAAAAAATAAATCTAATGATTACGAAAACAAATCCTTTAAATCGTAATTTTCGTGCACTGTGCAAACAAAATTAGCTTCGGATTTGTCGTATACTATTCAATTTTACAGACGTATGATGCATGTACTGTACACGCTCCATTAAAGAAAATGTCACATTTAGAATATTGTAGTTATCTTACATAAGCCATTCATAAAAAATATTATGAAACTGAACAAAAATTATTTTTGATAAAATAAATATAATATTTTAGCTGGGGAAATATTTTGATGTCACTGTGAGTTCATGTATTAGAATTTTAACGAAGAGGTCAAATGAATTTTACCGTTTGATATAATAGATTCACTAAAGTGAACCATATAGGCCTCACGTTTGTAATCTTAAGAATAAAGGTACTAGAGACAAAATAAAAATTCATTAATTCCTTTGTATAGAAACTTTAAACGGAAGATATAAATGGGATTAAAAATCGATTTTAAGATTTTTATAATTTTAAAAATGTATATCTATCTCTCTTTCAAACAGATAAATATTACGTTACTTTATGATGGAAGGAATTTTTAAATTATTTTTATGGAAACAAATTTAAATATATCTCTATATGCAATATTTATTATTATTATATTATACTTTAAATATTACACAATTATAAGCGTATTATGATAGTATAATACACCATTTATATATATATATATCAAAATAAGAAGAATATAATTTAATGAAATTAATATGATAATAGTAATAACAGTAAAATAATGTGTATAATTAATATATTTTTGTATCATATTTATTAATAACATTTATATTGGAAATATAGAATAATAATTATTTAAGCTATAAGAATTGAAAATATGGCTCAGAAAGGCTAAAAAATGTGCATATATCGCAATTTTATCTTCTAATACTTTTATTACAGACAAAATCGGTTTTGTGTATTTTAGAACTAATTTGAAACCTTATAAAAATACGGATTTGAAATTACATACAAAACTCACAATTATGTTGTTAAGCAAAATTATCAAAATGCTTCGCATGAATTTATTGCTAGATTATTCTTATATATCAAATTTTAAATAATTTCATTGATTAAAAACTGTTTAGCCTTAAAGTCTCAAAATATATTAGTTTAAGATGTAAAAATGTATCATTGAATCGTAGAACATATATGAAAAATATAAACTTCATTAAAGATTTTAATTTTCTTTAATTACTATAAAAGAAATAAAAGTTCAATAAAATATACTTGTCCCTTTATATAGTAATAAAAGGAAAATGAAAATCTATTGTAAGATTCAATAAAATATATTGTTAGCTTCAATAAAATATATTTTAAATTTTTATAAATGCATTCATAATTATATTTGTTATTTATAACTTTATAGTTTTATAATAGATGTTAAAAAATGTGTCTATGTCATACAGCTGAGTGAGACTGACTGACTAAGACAAGAATTACACAGACCAAACTCCTGACGCTAGAAACTTGAAACTTTGCTAACACGTGGAACTTGATCCACAGTTGTACTTAATAAAATTTTCATTTTCTTTAATTACTATAAAAGAAATAAAAATTCAATAAAATATATTTATCCCTTTATATAGCAATAAAAGGAAAATAAAAATGTATTGCAAAATTCAATAAAATATATTGTAAGATTCCATAAAATATATTGTAAGATTCAATAAAATATATTGTGAGATTCAATAATATATATTGTAAGTTTTTGTAAATTCAGTCATAATTATATTTGTTATTTATAACTTTATAGGACCTACATACCACATTTTAAGAAATTCGGTCAATTAGCTTTCCAGTTAAAGTGGATACAAAATCTGCACAGACAGACAGAAAGACAGATCTGCAAACACACAGACACACACACAGATGTCAGGAAAAAAATAGTTTTTTCGTGTTCTAGACATCCCGAAACGGTAGATCCGTTGAAAACTCGAGTTGTGGTTTTCGTCACGATTCCAATACTTTTCCCTATACGTTACCATGTATTGCACAGAAAGTAAAATGTGTAAAAATGAAATTTATTTTAATTTTCTGCTCTCTTGGTCGTTTATTTTTATTAAGAAATTAAATCATTTTAAAAACAGGTGTTAAAGTTATAAATATTTTTATTATCTCATACTATAGAATACAGCATAACAAATGTATTGTTTTCGAGAAAAATGTTTGATTTCGATATTTTGATGCCTATATATGTTATAGGACATGCTGAACACGTATTGACTATTTTTATTGTCATGTCTCTCAGTTTGTCTGTCTATGGTTGATTTCTTGTGAACACCATAGCTGCAACAAAAATTAATGAATTTTCACGAAACTGTAATTCGGATTTGTTAACAATAAATCTAGAACTAGATAGAATGTTTTGAAATGTGAGTTAAAATTGCGAAATATGTTTGATATTTTATATTTACTCCATGACAGCATAGGATGTTTGGCATAATCATGCATAAAATGGGAGATTTGTGGCTCAAAGATCACGAATCTTAATAGTTTCAATCATTGAAGTGAAACACAGCCACGCTGTAATTATTGTGTTTGGGACATCATCAGCTTCCCTTGTGGGTAGAAGTTACTCCCTATTGTCAAACTTGATATTAATCGAAATATTTTTTGAGGCCCTTTAACCCTAGAACGACGGAAGCGGTCATTTTGACCGCTTCTGTCGATTTTTTCATTTTGACCATTTTCAATCATTTCATTTCCAATCATTTTGATCGCTTCGGTTTCTACCTCATTTTGACCGCCGGAAGTGGATTCCGCGGCCATAAATGCCTGGATATTATTTCGCGCATGCAATTCTTCGCAAATTGCTCGACGGTGTTATATATATGTTGTTGAGATTTGTGGCTCAAAGATCACGAAACTTAATAGTTTCAATCATTGAAGTGAAACATAGCCACGCTGTAATTATTGTGTTTGGGACATCATCAGCTTCCCTTGTGGGTAGAAGTTACTCCCTATTGTTAAACTTGATATTAATCAAAATATTTTTTGAAGCCCTTTAACCCTAGAACGACGGAAGCGGTCATTTTGACCGCTTCTGTCGATTTTTTCATTTTGACCATTTTCAATCATTTCATTTCCAATCATTTTGATCGCTTCGGTTTCTACCTCATTTTGACCGCCGGAAGTGGATTCCGCGGCCATAAATGCCTGGATATTATTTCGCGCATGCAATTCTTCGCAAATTGCTCGACGGTGTTATATATATGTTGTTGAGATTTGTGGCTCAAAGATCACGAAACTTAATAGATTCAATCATTGAAGTGAAACATAGCCACGCTGTAATTATTGTGTTTGGGACATCATCAGCTTCCCTTGTGGGTAGAAGTTACTCCCTATTGTTAAACTTGATATTAATCAAAATATTTTTTGAAGCCCTTTAACCCTAGAACGACGGAAGCGGTCATTTTGACCGCTTCTGTCGATTTTTTCATTTTGACCATTTTCAATCATTTCATTTCCAATCATTTTGATCGCTTCGGTTTCTACCTCATTTTGACCGCCGGAAGTGGATTCCGCGGCCATAAATGCCTGGATATTATTTCGCGCATGCAATTCTTCGCAAATTGCTCGACGGTGTTATATATATGTTGTTGAGATTTGTGGCTCAAAGATCACGAAACTTAATAGTTTCAATCATTGAAGTGAAACATAGCCACGCTGTAATTATTGTGTTTGGGACATCATCAGCTTCCCTTGTGGGTAGAAGTTACTCCCTATTGTTAAACTTGATATTAATCAAAATATTTTTTGAAGCCCTTTAACCCTAGAACGACGGAAGCGGTCATTTTGACCGCTTCTGTCGATTTTTTCATTTTGACCATTTTCAATCATTTCATTTCCAATCATTTTGATCGCTTCGGTTTCTACCTCATTTTGACCGCCGGAAGTGGATTCCGCGGCCATAAATGCCTGGATTTTATTTCGCGCATGCAATTCTTCGCAAATTGCTCGACGGTGTTATATATATGTTGTTGAGATTTGTGGCTCAAAAATCACGAAACTTAATAGTTTCAATCATTGAAATGAAACATAGCCACGCTGTAATTATTGTGTTTGGGACATCATCAGCTTCCCTTGTGGGTAGAAGTTACTCCCTATTGTTAAACTTGATATTAATCAAAATATTTTTTGAAGCCTTTTAACCCTAGAACGACGGAAGCGGTCATTTTGACCGCTTCTGTCGATTTTTTCCTTTTGACCATTTTCAATCATTTCATTTCCAATCATTTTGATCGCTTCGGTTTCTACCTCATTTTGACCGCCGGAAGTGGATTCCGCGGCCATAAATGCCTGGATATTATTTCGCGCATGCAATTCTTCGCAAATTGCTCGACGGTGTTATATTTTAAATCTTGTGAACGAATTGCGATCCGCACACTGTGCGACCAAGTAGCGTCCAGCAGTCCTCCCTTTCGGAAAGGTAGCGAAAAGTAACAAACGTCGTCAGTGCTCGTTCTGCTGTTGATGAACACAAGATTTGTGTTCATCATGCGATAATCCCACCTGTGGAAAATGCCAAGAACGGTGCATCAAGAACGTTTATAGCAAAAAATGTGTCGAAGAAATGTCCTAAATGCTGTAACTATGATGTTTTGGTTTTGACTTAAAGGCATGTTGTATTTTTTCTATGGCGGTCAAATTTACAGCTGCCCGTCATTCTAGGTAGCTCAAAATATCCGTTGTTCTAGTGTTAAAATGTATGGTAACATGCTATAATTGTGACCATTTTGACCAACAATACAGGTTTTTCAAATTTTTTTTGTAAAATTTGTAAAAAAAAAAATCACAAGCTATTTATAAATGAATTCTGGTATGAGAAGGTCGAGTGAACGCCAATGTCTGGAAAGGGGGATCGAACTATTTGAGATAGGGTATGTCAAATACCTGCCTTTTTGCGAGGTTCTTCGTTTGGGATTGACGCTATCACACCCGTAAGCAAGAGGTTAAAAAGAATATAATAATTTTGTATGGATACAAAGTGCACATATATGAGTGCTAATTACTGTATATTTATAAAGACTATTATTAACTTCATGAAGCCTGAAAGAAAAATGTTAAACTAATTTGCTACTCTGAAATAAAAAATACCACTTTAGTAGCAGCAAAACCAATTGATTAAAAGTATCAAATGCTGCTACTAACTGAATTTTTTTTTTGTTTGAGATTATTTTAGACAACAGTTTGTGGGGATTTTCATATCTTTACTATTGTATACTTAAACTTTGTTGAATTCTTCATTGCACATTTATAACTGTATCTGATATAGTAAAATAAATATTACACTTGTTCAATATGGTTGTTTTAATTTCAAATCCAATAATGACTGGTTTAATAAAAATGTGAACAATAATGGATATTTTAATTTAAAAATAAACGATAATGGTTATTTTAATTTAAATATCAGCAATAAAAATGCGTATTTCAGGATTATACGAGTATGAATTGGCTGTTTTAATTTATAAATCAATAATACGGTTGTTTTATTATGAGTATGAATTGGCTGTTATAATTTATAAATTAATAATACGGTTGTTTCAATTTAAAAGTCAAAAATAATAACTGTTTAATTTAAAAATCAGAAACAGTGTATGTTTAAATATAAAAATCAACTATAATGCTTGTTACTATAAACATAATCAATAATGGAACTTTTTAAATAAACAGCAATGACTGTATTAATTTAAAAATCAATAACAATTGGTGTTTTAACTTAAAATGAATAATAATGGCTGCTAAAGTTAATAATAATGGCTATTTTCATTTAAAAGTCACAGCTCTTTTAATTTAAATGAACAATATTTTTCATTGAATATAGGATCTGATAAAGTTAATTTCGGCTGAATTTACCTCGATTATTGAAAAAAATCAGTAGATTTGTACCTTGATTTCTCTGAGACTTTTTCATATCAATAATGTTTTTAATATTCTGATTATTAATATGACACCATATTTCACGCACTTACGGCTTGAGCATGTTAAACTGGTTACTCTATTCTTTATCCCTTATCTTCGCAAGATGTTTGTGTCTGTGTGTGTGTATGCGTGTTTGTGCGTATGTCCACGCTTTTCTGGTTTAATTGTTCTGGATTTTCCGTACATTTTTCTGGTTTTTACAGTCAAGATTTCATTAAAGTTCAATGATTTAATACACCGTGTCCTTAAACTCTCTACTCTCAACCCAGTGCTAACTAGAAAGCTTAGCTAGTATTACTCTTTAATAAGGCTCCTAAATATCCAGGCTGGCGCAACCGCCATTTTGTCACCACCACCTGCCCAGTGAGTTTTGTTCTGCCTGTGCTATTTCGACTGTCTGCGCATGTTTCATGGATGTGTGTTATAACCAGTTTAGTTGTAAAATATGTGCTTCTGATTACAAAGAATTGCAGCAATCATTCAAGAAAGTAGTCTAGACTGTTCTGATTTTCTCGAGATTTGAGAAAAGGACCATTTCGCAAAAACAAAAGGCAGGTTCTTTTTATTGGAATCGTATCAAAATCTAATCTGCACCAGACTAATCTACAAGTGACTTATCTGCCAAATTTTGTGAAAGTTGGGTTAATAGTTTTGCAGCTAGAGTGGATACAGGCAATTTTTGCGCGCTGTTTCACACACACACAAAAAAGAAGGTTGTTTGTTCTGAATCGTACCAAAATCTAATCAGACCAGAGCCCCCCACATGGAATTTACCTATTAAATTTATGAAATTCGGTCAATTTGTTTTAGTTAGAATGGATACAACATCTGCACAGACAGACAGACAGACACACAGACAGATGTCACTCTAAAAATAGATAATAGTCCCAAAACGTGTAGTTCCGTCGAAAACTCGAGTTGTGATTTTCGGCATGATTCCAAAATTTTCCCTATACATTATCATGTATTGCAGAGAAAGTAATAATACACAATGAAAAACTGTTGCTTAAATTAAAATCAATATAAGAAGCAATTTTAATATAAAAATGTTCAATAAAAGGTTTAATAATTCATCAGTCAGTACGATCAGTACTTTAATAAAGAACATGCACAAGAGCTTAATGAAACGGCAATAAAAATTTACTTAAATATAAGAAATTTTTATCAGTAGTAAACAAATTCAAAGTCCATACAAAGTCCAAACGAATTCAAAGTCCACATTCAAAGTCCACAGGCTACAGGAAACCAATGAACAATTTATCAACAAGATAACGTCATGGTCACAAATTTGAAGTGGTAAACAAACGACAGAGTAAGAAATCAGATTAGGGGCTGTAGTCTCGAGGCATGACTAAATTAATTTTTCTACGCTCTGCGCATATGACGATATGGGAATTAAGAACTCGCGCATTTTGTTCTCGGGCTCTCAAGACGGACCGAATGTGTTAACTGCAACTCTCATCTTACTCCAACGGAATTACTAAATTTCCCTGGACGTCACTGGATCCTGTGTGTACAGAACAATTTAAAATCTTGTTTAAAATCATTTTTAAAGTTTTTGTTAAATCTTGTGCTGCGCAAATTGTTAACGCCTGGATATTGCTACTTCAAAATTAACAAACTATTTTTAACTGTAATAATGTGTGTGGTGTGGCAAATCCTCTCAAAGTTTACTCTGGACCGTGACATCACGAATGACAAATCTTAATTCCCATTTCTTCAAGCTGACAACTTTTTCATTGGTTGCGGGGCTGAGTGTCCAATCTTAAATCAAAGAATCTTGAATCAGAGCACACACCCAATGCTGTCCCACAAGCATGCGCAGAAATCAAAGGTATCCGTGCGTAGCCCTCAATCATTGGTCGATTAAAATTCCATATATTCTCAATACCGCTATAAATACCAGTACCGAATTATGAGAAAAGTCCCTCTAGATTCCCGCAGAAAGGGGGGTTTGAAAGAAAGTGGCTCCAACTCGAATAGTGCCTTAGTTATAGGCAATCAAGGAATGTACCTCAATTCAATGGAGATTCTAATAATTAACTCTGATTAATAATTCAATTTTTAATGACATGATCCGTATTATCCCAAATTAGAAAATTGAGCGTCCGCAGGCCTTTAAAGACCCATACTTCAAGTAGAATTATCCAATTGATAATGATAAACTATTGTCAACAAAATACTATATTTAGGAGAATGCGCAGTAGCCGTAATTCAGCCAACAGGCATACACATCAGATACGTTTATATATAATGATCCAGCTTAAGAAATGAGCCGGAATAACTTAAAAGAGCTTGTAGAACATACAAACAATAACCACAAGGTACTTTTGGCATATGATAGTATGAAAATGGCATTTCAAGCAATTTCAAGTTAAACTTACGCAGACTTATTCTTCATAAGCCGTGTCTGCATGGCAACTCCGAAAAACACCCCTATTTCAAAGACACAAGATATCTCATATGTACATAAATAAAATTCTTACTTCATTCCAACACTTGAATATCTTCACCCGATAACGACTTCATATAAGAACAATTCATAAAAACAGGATCGAAGCAATCTAGTACATTAAAACCATTCAGAAATTTAGACTAAAATATTTTGACAGCAAACCATTGAAATCAAGAGGATTGCGCAATAGCCTTATTTCAATTGACAGTTGCGGTTTAAATACATCCATATATAATAATCCAGCAATAAATTTGAAACGAATTAACTCAATAAAACTTGTAGAACATATAATCATTTATCACTAAGCACCATAAACATATAGTAATAGGTACATAGAGCATTTCAAGCTATGGAAAATTAAGCCGTCTCTGCAACACAACCCTGAGAAATACTTCTATCGCAGATACCCAAGATCTCTCTCAAATATCCAAGTATACTACTTAACTGAATTCCAAATCTTGAAAATCATCATCCGTAAAGAACTTCATACAAATATGATTTGAAATAAACAGGACCGGAGCACTCCAATACTCAAGTTCCTAGAATCTCTTCTAGGCACTGCAATAATACACTACGGCCATATAAAATTTTGCAGTGAAAAGTGATGGATTTTGCCAACAAACCACTGTATTCAAGAAGATTGCGTGGTAGCCAAATTTCAATCAACAGACATGGAGTTTAAATTTATCCATATACGGCACCAAATTTGAGCCAAATCCACTCAATATAGCTTACAGAGCGTACAGTCATTTTTCACAAAGCACCTTAATCGCAATAGTAGATAAATGGTATTTTTTCAAGCAATGGAAAAAATTCATGTCTGCACCACAACACGGAGAAACGCCCCTATGTCCGAAACATAAAATAACTCATAAATGACTATATATAACTCAAAACAATTTACCAACATCACCAACATAGTACTACATAAAAATTCAACACTTTTACTCATAAGAATATACTTTTAACCACTGTTTAACACTATTTATATATGAACCATGAAAACAAACGTCCGCCATATTCAAAGTCGAGTTGAGGAGTTTGTATGAGTTTGAACATTTTTTACCAAACAGATGACTGATAAAACAGACAGCTTAAAAAATTGAACATAAATATGAGAATTATTAATATGTTTAGCCAATTGTTGAAACAGAATAAAAATGATAAGGATATACGCTCTAATTCTATTTTAGCGCTTTCAGTTTGGGATATGTTGAATCAATTTCACAACGATTTTATGTTGGCATATATTGATCAAAATGAATAATGCTTGTAAATTTGTTTACAAATGTGACCAGGATATTTTATTGGTTAGAGATGCCTGTGAAGATAATTTTGTATAGCAAGAACAAAGATTCGTATACATCTTTTTAGGATAATTAAATTAAGTATTTTAATAGAATATTCTGAATAATAATATAATTTAGAATACTATAGGAATATACAATTATGTGCAAATGCACATAATTGTGAATTTTAAGTTTCATTATATTATTTATTCCGTACGAAGATCGAGCACACTACTATTACATAATAAAATTTCTAATAATGTAGAGCAAATACATTCTATTATTAAATAGAAAGTGCATATGTGGCGAGGTGTGAATTTTCATTGCTAAATGTCTTGAAAAATGGTTATATCTAGCAACAAAGTGACTAAATTAGCAATCCTGTTGCTTTGAAATTAGCTGGTGTTCAAACGGTACTAAGGAAATACAGCTTGATTTCGAACACCGTGGTGTTCATTTTAACTTGCTGCATCTACATTTGGAGCAGCGTTCTTGACTTTTATAACCATTTGTATCACTTACTTAAAGAAGCAAAATCTTATTCTATATATAATTTTCTGATAAAATATTTATGGCAGATAAAACATACTTCACATTTTTAAACAAAAACTCATAATTTTAAGTGGTTGTCTATGAATCAAGAAAATTAATCAATGATTTTTAATCTAAGACAGTTTAAATTACCAATTTTGATATTTTGATTTCGATAAAAATGCACTTTGATGTTTTTTTGAAGATTCGACACTATTCTCTTAATTCAGATGATAACCCTAAAATATCTTCGTCGTTCACTGATGGGCCTCCCTCGACGTCCTGCTGAGACCTGGTATAGCACTTCCCATTAACCCTTTGGCTCCCGAAACTTGAATGAATAATGCTTGTAAATTTGTTTACAAATGTGACCAGGATATTTTATTGGTTAGAGATGCCTGTGAAGATAATTTTGTATAGCAAGAACAAAGATTCGTATACATCTTTTTAGGATAATTAAATTAAGTATTTTAATAGAATATTCTGAATAATAATATAATTTAGAATACTATAGGAATATACAATTATGTGCAAATGCACATAATTCTGAATTTAAAGTTTCATTGTATTATATATTCCGTACGAGGATCGAGCACACTACTATTACATAATAAAATTTCTAATAATGTAGAGCAAATACATTCTATTATTAAATAGAAAGTGATATGTGGCGAGGTGTGAATTTTCATTGCTAAATGTCTTGAAAAATGGTTATATCTAGCAACAAAGTGACTAAATTAGCAATCCTGTTGCTTTGAAATTAGCTGGTGTTCAAACGGTACTAAGGAAATACAGCTTGATTTCGAACACCGTGGTGTTCATTTTAACTTGCTGCATCTGCATTTGGAGCAGCGTTCTTGACTTTTATAACCATTTGTAACACTTACTTAAGGAAGCAAAATCTTATTCTATATATAATTTTCTGATAAAATATTTATGGCAGATAAAACATACTTCACATTTTTAAACAAAAACTCAATTTTAAGTGGTTGTCTATGAATCAAGAAAATTAATCAATGATTTTTAATCTAAGACAGTTTAAATTACCAATTTTGATATTTAGATTTCGATAAAAATGCACTTTGATGTTTTTTTGAAGATTCGACACTATTCTCTTAATTCAGATGATAACCCTAAAATATCTTCGTCGTTCACTGATGGGCTTCCCTCGACGTCCTGCTGAGACCTGGTATAGCACTTCCCATTAATGAGAAAAAAGAAGCAACGTATTTCCCAAAAGAAAAGAGTACTTTACAAAAAATTAAAAAAAAAAGTAATTTACAAATTCTAAAGCAGTATTCAAATATGACGCATGCAATAAGATCGTCTGAACTCTCTAAAACAAACCAACTGCGGAATAATAACAAGAAATGTCCATATACAACCCTGTAATTAGACCCTGAACCCTGTTAAACCCTGTAATTATGCCTTAATTATGGTAGTTGTTGTTGTTGAGACCTAGACCGTCCGACCTATCAGAAAGGTTTATTATGGTAGTGGAGAAATGCAGTTCAGTAGTGAAATAGTACAGTTGGTACAGTTCGTTTAATAAATCGATTCATGTAAATTAAAGGTTAAGCGGACAAAACTTGAACGTTAAATTTCGTGAATCTCCCATTTCGCGTGCTAGGTGTTAATGTAAGTTCAACGATTTTGATCGCATCTTAAAAACCCGCAATCAACAACTTTTCTCAACACAACATCTAATCCATAAAGATGGCAGTTGTTGCTGTAAAATGCAGATGTTGTTCTGTGAATCTGTAAAAAATTTTAATTAAAATTTTTCATTTTATTGCAAAACTCTTACACTGTAAATAGAAACATCTGAAATTCACGTACAACAGAAATATTAGTGTCAAAATTTTACAGCAAGTTTGTGTTTAAATATTTTTAGATCGACTTATTGATTGAATCTCATTTATCGTAAAACGTCTGAAAATGTACGTCATCTGTATGTCCCTTCCGATAGGTTGGTTTGTGAGAGACATTACCTCTCCCGTTATACAGTCTGAAATACGTTTCCTAGATGGCGTTTGCTATGAAAGCGACATAATGCAATATTCGAATTTCAGAGGTAAGAAACTTTAAAATGAGCTAAGTTCTTTTGAAATTCCTTTAAATTATTTCGATAATGTTTAAATATGGGTTCCAAGGGCTTAATAATGATTATACTACTAATATTGGAATCTAATTATATATAGTTTTTCAATAGTAGTTTTCAATAGTAGTTTTTCAATAGTAGTAATTTTCAATAGTAGTTTTAAAAGTTTCCCAGAGATGGCAACACTGATCTCCTTGATAATTTATTTGGTTTCAGGTAATGGTTTGGAATGTATTGTATAGGTTAAATTTAATTTTATTGGGGAATATAAATTACAGCCTTGTATTGTATTTAATCACCTTGTATTGTATTTAAATTGATTTTATTGAAATTTAACATTAAAAACGACTCTTTCAATAAGTAAGGATATAGATAATTTTATAAATGGGTTTCAGAACTAGTAATTTGCGTAATATGTTTCTTGAGTTTTTTTTTTTCGAGTAGATCAAAACGAAATATTTCTATTTTTAATTTTAGTAGAATTTGCATTTGCATTTGAAATTTAATTTATATTAATAATTTTGGGATAAGAGAAGTTGTGTATGTTTATTGGGAAATGTTTAGGTAATATTTAAGTATTTAATTCATAATGTCTCTTAAATTTTAATTGATATACAGATCAATTTTAATTAAATTCCTATTAAGAATTTTAATTTATGTTTATTATTTATTGACGGTTTCAACCGACAATACACTTCACGCCAAAATATCAAATTACTTTACTAACTTGCTTGATGGCATATAAAATAAACTCATATTATATCTCTGAGGTGATGTAAGATTTTTGAGGATCTATAAACTCGCTGGTGAAATATAAATGCGTTTTTACATTTCATTTCATATACTTCGTAACTTCTCTTCAAACATCATTAATCAATAAACGGACTTAAAATTCCCAAGTCCACTACATACCCCAATTTCATTAAAACAAAACAAAATAACTTGTGCTTATGCACCTATATTTCCTAAAAGAGGGGGCACATTGCAACAGTTGGGGCATTTTGCGGCATTCCATGACATAACAGAACTTTAGCCGTCCAAAATATGAAAATAAATAAATTATATATCCTCGTAGAACATTCAAAGGGCTACAAATTACTACTTCTAGTTCATGGCTAATATTTTCAGTTTTTGAGATATAGACATTACAAATTTGAAAAACGGAAAATTTTCAACCTTCTTTAACTTGATAAGACTATTTCTCGAGAAAGATAAGAGCTTTGTAAAACTAACTTTATATATACTGTATTTCGGTACAGAATATTTTGCTGCATACTATTTATTTCTATCTTTTATAGGTTCAAAGATACTTTCCGTGAAAATAAGCAAAGTTAAGGAAAAACTCACGCGGGCAAAGACTTTCTTAAGTTTAATATTGAAATTATTTTTATATATTCATAATCTGTACCATATTTCTGACAAAAGAAGTAAAGGTTGCTGATATTTTTACTTTCTAATACTTTGTACTAATATAGTATAGAGACAGTATATTTTCGCAACAATTTTCGATTTCGAGAATTTAATGCTAATATATGTTAACCTCTAAAACACGTTTTGACTATTTTGGGAGGGAAGTGTCTGTTGTAAATTTTGTGAGTGCACAGTATCTGCCACAAATATTAGTGAATTTTCACGAAACTTTATATTCGACTTCCTTATCAGAATATGTTGAATTAGACAGAATTTTTGAATTAGGTAGAAGACTTCGAAATTTTATATTTACATAACATGACAGCATAGGACAGAATTTGACATAATCATGCATATAAGAGTTTATTTATGACTCACTTATCACGAAACTTAATAGTTTCAAGAATAGTGAAAAATAGCAGTGATATAGTTATTGTGTTTGTGGCATAACTAGCTCTCCTCGGGGGAAGAGGTAACGACGTAACGCTTCAATTTCAGTAAAAGATATCCCATCCATAGATGTTATTGACATCAAAATTTTCACTAATATCAGATGACTGAATACGTGGAATAAGTTTAACCATAAATGAATGGTCATCAGTGTTTAGGATTTGCTAGGAACTATCGAGAAAGAATAAACTTTCTCTTTCAGAGGGAGTGTTGTTGTTGTTGAGACCCAGACCGTCCGACCTACCAGAAAGGTGTAAGGTAACTGTATGGACGGCCGGGAAGTGCCACCCAATTTAGACCGGAACCCAGTGGGGGAGGCATCCACAGGGACCGTACCCTCCTTCCCCTACCACCAACCTCTCGGAAGGACTTACGGACCCACATGTTTAACGTGATCGTACTCCGCATGAACACGGCGGCATTTGTGGTAGCGTGCAAATCTAGCGCGCAAACCACGGGGATACCGCACCCGAGATGGCCAACAGCACGCGGTGTTCCGAGGTGGTCACCCACCAAGTACTAACCGCGCCCGATGCTGCTTGACTTCGGTGATCTAACGAGAACCGGTGTTTTCAGCACGGTACGGCCGTTGGCTCTTCAGAGGGAGTGTAACATCTCTTGAAAACAAAGCGTATACCTTTTATGTATAAAAAAAGAAGAAATACTTAAAATCAATCTAGATTCTGGGTTACATTTTACAAGAAACCGTATTGCAATCCGACCAAAATTACAGAAGCAGCAGTAACACAAAATCTGATAATGATCAAATTCATTTCTCTTTCTTTCATAATGCTGTGAATTTAATTGCACAAAATTATATGGGTACTATACCCAATTTGCCGTTTTTATTCAATTTTCTTTTCCATTTTTCATTTTCAAATGGCGGCGTTGCAGGGTAGCCACCAAACTAAAATATCTCTAGAACCGTTAATCTTAGTGTGATGGCGTTGATCGTATTATTTTCTTCGTAAAATATTAAAATTTCTTTTTAAAATATTCTCTGCATAAAACAAGAGCTTAATTAATACATTTAAGCATATTAACTTTTATTATATATATTTATTTGGTGTTTTATTTAGTTTTTCATAGTTTTCACTTTCTCATGCTATAGAATATGATATAGAGAAATCATTGTTTTCAGAAGAATTTTCGATTTCAAGATCTATATGCCAATATATGCTTAGGACCTCCCAAACACGTTTCGACTATATTTAGAGTGATGGACGTCTGTCTGTCTGTCTGTCGTCTGTCTGTGGTCAATTTCTTGTGTACGACTACTCCATAGTTGCCACAAAAATTAATGGATTTTCACGAAACTTTATATCTGGCTTTGTTAACAGAAAAACTAGAACTAAATAGAATTATTTGAAACTGGAGAGGAAACTTCGAAATTTATTAGAAATTTTATATTTACTTAGCATGGCAGAACATGAGAAATTTTGATATAATTATGCATAGTAGGGTCTATTTAATGCTCAATGATAGCGAAACTTAACAGTCTCAATCATTGTAGTGAATAATAGGCCTGCTACAATTTTTATATTCGTGACATCGTTAATACCACTTGGGAGGGGACGCTAATCCCCCCCTTTGTATACATTGTCGTATTTGATATTAATCGAAATATATTTTTAGACTCATTAGAATCCCTCGGAGGAGGGGGAGACTTATTCCCCCCGTGGTGGTATTTTGTCAATTTGATATCAATCGACATATTTTTTCAAACCCTTAAAATGAAGAGTAACATGCTATAGTAATTGTGATTATTTGCACCAATGGTACAGATTTTTGAAAATTTTCTACAAAAATTTGTAGAAAGAAAAAAAAATCAGAAGCTACTTAAAAATGGGTTCTGGGATGAGAAAGTCATGTTCAGCCACATTCCAGTTAATTTTATTGAGTTTTTTATTTCAGTTTTTGACGATTTTTGACGGCCAAATCGGGGGGGGGGGGGAGGCAGGGTTTCTTTCCCCGAACTGTACCAAAATTTCGCCTGTACCAAGGTAACCCCAAAAAGACCTGATATAATTTTGCGAAACTGAATAGTTTCTGAGTTAGAGTGAATGCTTACATTATACAAACACACAGTCGTCACGTTAAAATTAGGTTTGTAGATTACTCAAAAAAGATAGATCCATCGAAAATTCGAGTTCCGATTTCCGACGTGGTTCCAACCGTTTTCCCTCTAAATTACTAGGCAGCGAAAGCAAAAATGTCGATTAACTGAAAATGACAAAATTAATAACTTTTTAAAATGTTGCATGTGCACGATGTTTTAACTGCCGTAGTCCATTTCGGTTAACTACCTTAAGTCATTTCTAATTGTATTTTTTAAATGCTTTAGTTCATTTTTAACTGCCTTAATTCATTCCGGTTCGTTGTTTCTCTTTCACGGACGAAGGGGATCCAGCGTATTCTGGACACAACTGTATGCTGCATTATTATTTTATTTGTGCTTGAATGTATTGCACAAGTTTACCTTATACTGTGCATTAAAATGCATTTTATTTATTGAAAAAATGTATCATACTCATATATTGTAAATTGAACTATAACATTTCGGGACACAATGTATTATGCAATGTTTTTTTGCAACTACATTCCGAAGTTCGCCTCTATGAAACTGTCAGTACCTCGAGGAGAATTATGAAATCTGATATGTTGGAATTAAATAACTGCAGCTTCAAAGTATTGGAAAATAGAGATATTTTGATAGAAATTTTAGTGCACTAGTATTTGTTTAAGATGAAAATGTAAATGTTTAAAGTGATGCATTCCGCCTCTTTCGAGGCAAGTGTTTTAACAAGTATGTTTAGATCAAAAATATATATATATATACATATATACATACATACATACATACATTATATATATATATATATATATCCTTGTGCCGGGAATTATAATTGTTTTCCATAGAAAGTAATGATATGATGGAAATTATTATTCGAGCTATAATTATGAGAAAAAATTCTATAAATTCCATCTTCGAGACGTATATATTTCCAAATGTGTTCAAAATAATGCCAAAAGCTCTTATAACGTGCTTATTCGTTAAAATCTCGAATTGAAAAATTTTCGAAAAAACACACAATACCTGCTTCTTACAACTAGTGTAGAGAAAGTATAAACCAATCCGATGTTCCAACTTTGTAACTATCGAATTTTCGAATTTTCTATATAACACCGATTCTTTATAACACCCACTTCCTTCGATTCATTCGATTGCTTAAATCAGAGGAAAGTGAAAAGTATACTAACTTCCAAAAAATATATTGGCACGGCTTAATCCTGGAAAAAAAGCTGACGTGTATTAACGAATTTGTGAAGTTAATTGTCGTACAAAGTGGAAGCAATTGTATACGAGTATCTGAAAAATAAAATTATCTCTTTTGCTGCAACACATCAGATATTTTCTCAATGACATTTCGATCCCTGTTTATATAAAATTTTCACCATCTCAGATGGATTCGAAGTTGAAAAATATTATGGAATTTAATTTATTACATATTTTACTGCAAGATGTATTGTAAAATATGGATAGTTAAGAGATATTTTTAGACAAAAAGAGAAATGCGTTTTAAACATATTTTGTTTTGCTTACATAAGGTGCACTGCAAATATAGAAAGAAAAGCAATAGCATTAATAATTCAAACTGATATTTACCTTATCACTAAAATTAAATTATTTTACTTCAACGATCGTATTGAAAAGGTCGATAATTGTGACCTTTACCAAATTACCTGTCAATGCGAACTATCGCATATTAGTCAAACTAAAAGTACTTTTTAGTACCTTTTAAAACAATATTAAAACTGTGTAAAAACTAAGAAATTAATAAATCGGAAAGCGCAAAGCATTGGGGAATAACAAATCCGCGGTGGAATAACAAGTCGAAGTACCCTTCAGTTTTCAATTTGGATGTCTTTTAAGCTCTTCAGATCAATATAAATTCCAATAATCCGGTTGATAATTTGTCAATAACACCCCATTTCTCTGATGTATCGAGTGATCATGTCTAATTTTTATTTGTCTGTTTTTATTTTCGATGCAGACATCCATCAATAATCAACGGTATTTCAGAAGACAGTGGCGCACCCACGGGGGGGGCCGAGGGGGCCCTGGCCCCCCCCTTGGGCTGACAAAGCAAAACGCGAAGGGCGCTGTCAGCACAAGGGAGAACTAGGTCTGCCTTCGAGAAAGTATAAAAAAAAAACATTTACAACCATTATTGTAATAAATAATTTTAATCATTGTGAAGAAAACAATTCCAGCATATCCCAACACTTACACTGAATGTAATTATACATATAAAGCTCTTTATCGTACTGTACAAATTATAAATTAATTCGCACTAAAGGCGCCAATTCTGGAAACCCGTTCTTCTTAAGACGTTTCTACCTGTGATTGAATTTAACTAATGGACTCGTCCAAAATCACGTGACCCAAATGCCTTCTCGCTATAGTCGTACTATACCAGTGCTGTGTAGAGTGACGTCACAGGCGCCTCCGTGGCCCTATATAAAGAGTGAACGGCGGGGAAGCGGCTGTTCGCTCGAAAACTCGAGGATTTCGTTTACCCAGTGAGAAAATTGTGGAAGTGAATAAATAGATCGTGCCAACGCTTCGCGAATTAAGTGTTGCTGTGAGTTGAAATAAAGTGCGACGTTACGACACAAGGTGATAACAGTGAATTGGTAGTTTCGGAACGAGGGCCTGCGTGGTGAATAGCTGAATTTAATAATGGTCCTGAACTTTCAACTGATCTTACAGTGAAATGCATCTTTAACGATCAGTGTGTGTGTTTATGTGCGTATTTCGGCTATATAGCAAATTTTGTTCTTGAATAACTGAGGAGCAAGGTAAAAAAAAGACAATGAGTGAAAAACGAAAAGGGCTAGGCCAACAGACACTGGGAAATTATTTTAAAAAAAAAAGTAAGATTGAAAATAGTGACGTTCCCAACGACGTTTCCCTGAGCTCTTGTTACATTGATGAGGCTGCAGTCGAAGCAAGCAACAGCCGTGACCCCGGGCTGTCTTCAAACGCTTGTGAGGAGGTAAAGGTAGGACAAAACACAATACCAAACACAGTTGAAATAGAAATTCTGGCTGCAGATATTTCTAATTATGTCAAGAAATCTAACCTCACAGATGAAGATAGGATAACAGCGCTAAAAAATCTTTGGGAACCATATGCAAATTACAGTTTTCCTGCTACTGTCACTAGTGCTGTATCAAGTCAAGGAAAACCTCACCACACTCGGAAGTTCTGCTCATCTTGGCTGAGTAAGCATAACTGGCTAGCTTACTCAAAGGCAGAGGACAGTGCCTATTGCAAATTTTGTGTTCTCTTTGCACCCCATGAAGTCGGTTTAAGATCCACACAAGCTACAGGTCAACTTGTTTCAAAAGGATTTAATAATTGGAAGAAGGCCTTGGAGAAGTTCAGTCAACATGAAAAATTTTTCTATCATAAGGATTCAGTTCTCAAAGCCGATGAGTTCTTAAGGGTCACGGAAGGAAAAACGGTTCCTGTGGATCAAGTAATGGACAGAGGAAAGCAAAAACAAGTTTTGCAGAATAGGGCTATTCTTAAACCTATTATCAAAACAGTGATTTTTTGTGGAAGGCAAGGGCTGGCCATGAGAGGGCATAGAGACTGTGGGGATTTGGACGTATTGTCAGAACCATGCCAAGGCGAAGGAAATTTTAGAGCCCTTTTGCGACTCCGAGTTGATGCAGGAGAAGAAATACTGAAAACTCATCTACAAGGTTGTGCAAAAAATGCAACTTACATAAGTTGGAATATACAAAATGAGATTATTTCAGCATGCAATGATTCCATTGTGAAGCACATAGCAACTGAGGTGAATGAGGCCAAATGTTTTGCGGTTTTATGTGACGAAACCACAGATATTGCAACGGTAGAGCAAATGACACTTTGCGTTCGTTATTTGAAACGGTTTGAAACAAATGATAAGTATAAAATTGAATTTAAGATAGTGGAGAACTTCCTTAAGTTTGTGCCCCTGACTGAAACTACAGGTCGAGCAATTGCAGATGCTATTCTTAAAGGCCTTGCAGACTGCAACATTGATACGTCTTTCCTCCGTGGACAAGGGTTCGATGGAGCTTCTGCAATGAGTGGAGAGTACAATGGCGCCCAAGCAATTATATATGAGCAACACCCCAAAGCCCCCTACGTTCATTGTGCATCACACTGTTTGAACTTAGCCATAACTTATTCATCTAGAGTTCCGGATATCCGAAACAGCTTTGGAATAATAGGGAAAATCTCTAGTTTTTTCAACACACCAAAACGAAACCTTGTTCTCACCAGCAAAATTAATGCAGCTAATCAGGAAGAGACAGAAATCAGTGCCAAAAAACTGAAGAAATTATGCCCTACTCGTTGGGTGGAGAGACATGATGCCGTCACAGTTATGGTTTCATTGTTTGATCAAGTAATCGACGCTCTGGAGGAGATTACTACCTGGAATGACAAGGAGACATCAACAGAGGCTCATACCTTGTTATGTTCAATGTTAACATCACAGTTTGTCATAGCACTTGTTTCAGCTGACAGATTACTCAGCTACAGTGTTCGTCTGAGTGAAAAGCTGCAGGAAGTTAACCTTGATCTGGCAACTGCTGTGAGTGACGTAGAAGACGTTTTGAAAGCTATATCTATAATTCGAGAGAACGCAGAGAACGAGTTTCACCATCTGTTTGAACAAGCTGTTAAGAAGCTGGAACAGCATGGAGAAAACATTACTCTACCACGCCGTGCCACCAGACAAATTTATAGATCAAATTTCAACGTACAGACTCCTGAAGAATACTACAGACTTTCTATTTTCATTCCATGGATTGATAATTTCATCACTCACCTCCATGAAAAATTTCTCAAACATAAGGAATTTCTACAAAGTTTTGCATCTGTCATTCCGAATGGAAGGCAGCCGACACTGGAAGAAAACGAGAGATTTGTTGCCTTATCAAGGAAATTTGCAGATGATTTAGGACCCAGATCAGATAATACTCTAAAAGCTGAACTACATCTGTGGTACATGAAGGTCTTTGCATTGAACAAGAAAACTAAAAGCCCAATCGAACTGCTTAACTTTTGTGACCAAAGGACTTTTCCAACTGTGTTTGAACTTTTAAAAGTGTATGCCACCCTCCCAGTATCAACAAGCAGTGCTGAGAGGTCATTCTCCACAATGAAGAGGTTGAATACTTACTTGAGAAACAGTATGAGTGAAACCAGACTGAATGGACTGGCGTCAATGAACATTCACCGTGAAGTGGAAATTGATCCAGACCAGATAATTAATGCTCTGGCTACAAAGAAAAACAGGAGGCTGGACTTCGTTTTATGAATATGTATAGATCATAATTGAATAATATAACAATATGTAATCATGAGAGAGTGGTTGAAAACAAGTATACAGTATAAGCAGACCAGAACAAATAATTTTATCTTCATCTATTTCTTAATTTGTGTTGTTTTGTATAAATATCTACTACTACTTCTTCTAATCATTCAATTCTCTTGCACTGCACTAAAGAATTGTTAGTAATTTGATAAAAATAAATGTACAAAAAAAGACAACCGCCTTGTTAATTGATATGGCCTCTGATCATTTTTTCTCGGAAAATTTATCGAGGAGTCATCCTCCTTCATAAAAATTTTGTGCACCAATGGCCCCCCCCCTTAGGAATATTCTGGGTGCGCCACTGTCAGAAGAACGCAGAAATGTATAAAATTAACTAGTTTAATTGAATTCCTGATCAGCTGCAAAGATCTCAATTGCATCTCTTTTATAAAAATGTGTTTCGTCTATTTCAATATAATATTGATGTGACATAAAAATATTTCATTTCAGTAAACTATCCTTAAATTTATTTTCAATATTCTTAAATTTATTTCAAATTTATCCTGCAAATACCAAAAGGATTTTGAAGAATACTTAATGCGGATTTGCATACAGAGTTATCGAATTCATATAGTGAAAATAAAAATACGGCCTTTGGCGAAATAGTACATTATTGAATGTTTTTCGAACAACATTTTAATGTAAAGCAATCTTGGAGAGGTTAAATAAAATGTTATCACTCAAACAATTATTTTGCTGTTAATGTTTTGCTGATACATTAACAGCAAAATAATTGTTTGTGTGACCAAATTGTGAGTATATATATATATACATTACATATATATATATATATATATACACTGTAACCTGTTATGAGATGATTGGTAATGCACATGCTTTTCCAGAAGTACCACAGTACTAGGGGTAGATATATTTTCATTTTATTTTCATTATATTCTTTTAATATTACTTTATAATACTTTGCATCCTCATTTCAATAATTAGCCACAAGCTGGTGTAACAGAATATTTTATATTCATGTTTGATTTTTTTGTGTATTTGATCCACTTTGTCTTTTCTTCTACGTCGGTCCATTTACATTATTTCTGTAATACATTTTACAGTTGTGTAAGCAGAAACGTAGAATCAGCATTAATGAAACATGTATGGCCCTTGATAACGTACATGGTTTCAGAAATGCTTTTCATATTCATTTTATTCCTTTTATATTCACTGGATTCCATTTATTCAATTTCCAAACTTCTGGCATAGCTCATCGTGCTACACTAGGCTTCTGATTTGCAATTTTTTTTCCTTTACCTTCAGTTTACAAGCAATTTTCTTTGGTATTTCTCGGATATATATATATTACAAGTAATCATAAAAATCTTCAATTATATATATATATATATATATATATATATATATATATATATCCTTCTATAAAGAAAGCTTTCAGTGGAATAATATGAATCGAAAATCAATGATAATATATGTTTGTTTAATGGGATTTTGTTTTCTTCGAATCAATAGCTTCAAACAATATAATTTTTTGATCAGCTTATTTATTAATGCACAATAAATGTAATCCGTTAATAAAAGCATAAAATATTGATTAAAAGCTTTAACCAGTTGCGAAGGCAGTAATGGTATTGTTGGTCAGGATAGAGAGATAAAGAAATCGTACTAGGAAAAGTGCGAGTAGCCGTTTGTCATGAGCTGTGTGGCGGCTTTTGTGTCCTTACTACGATTAATTATGCTACAATGTAAAACATTCTGCAACTTTTGCTCATTTTTTTTCAGATATTTTGCAGACATGTCGGCAAACGGATAAGAAAAGCCGCGATTACTGGATTTCTTGAAAATCTCAACAACATTTCTGAAATATTCAGCTAATTATCTACTGCCGAATTGATTTTTCTGTATTTACTTATATGTACACTACACGACATAGAAAATGCGACACCATGAAGCTTTGGCCGTATAATTGTACCATTTGCGGACAAATGCAGCCGGGCGATGCTTGTAAGTGATCTGAAGTGGAAGTAGGTCACGTGATTATAACGAGGAATAAAAGGAATGGAAACGTCAGATGAACCAAGTTGTTACTGTCAGACAGCGGGATGGAGACCTGTTCTGCCGCAACGGCTTCCAGGTTTGGAATCTCCACCGCTGAGAGTCGCCCGCAGACGACCCAGCTGAGGTCCAGAAGAGGTAGAGTGGTCAAAAGGTGGACCGTCAAACCAAGGCTAGACAAACGCCAAAAATGGGAAAGCTTCTTGTGGACCCTTGACCACACACACCACCCCCAGAGAGCAGCCAAATCACGTGAACATAGCCCTGGACGCCCCCGCCAGGGATTTCCTAGCTGAGGCGTCCCAGGCAAGCCTCCTACTCCGGCTGGAGGAAATGAGGCACTCGAGAGGTGCACGAACGACATAATTACGACTGCAGTGACAGCCCTAAAGTTCCAAAAAGAGCCATTCTTATGGCGACCAAGAGATTAAGACATGTTTTGCAGAGGATTCCAACATTCTACCCCTCGGTAGCTATGCAGAGACAGTATGCAACTTAAAGAGGCGCCGTCGTAACCCGGACTTATACCCGTACTGCCGGGTTAGCTTAACCTAGAAAAAGAGAGAGAAAAAGGAAAGGGAACCGGGGAGAAAGGGCAGAAGCCAACGCCGGGAAGGGCCCAAGAGAGGCTAGACCAAGGAAGAGGGAGTGGACAAAGGAGGATTTTAACTAAGAGAGGAGGATTAGAGAAGCTATGGCTTAACGCCTAGGGAGAAACATATTACTATTCAAACATATACCAAAAGAAAGCAGAAGGAGGAAGCATAAGGGAAAGAAATCTTGCTAAACTAGTCTAACCTAGAAGAAGAGAAAGGGCGAAAGGAAAAGGAGAGACCCAAAAGCCAGAGGAAGACACCAGGAAGAACCCAAGTGAACAGAGAGGAGACCGAGGAAGAGAAGTGGACCAAGGGCAATGAATTAGACGCGGGACCCGGAGTGAGAAAAGGAGCTAGCGCTAATATCTAAACTAAAACTAAAAATATAAACAAAAACCTCTTACCCGGGAACAGGACCGCCAGCTGCTGGATCTGAAAGGGAAAAGTTAGGGGCTGCTGGGAACCCCCGGGGGGGCCACAGCAGCCACACCACCCACCAAATACCACCTGGAGGCTATCCCATGCCAGGGAAGCGGTTGTCTTCTTCAGGGGGGAGAGAGGAGGCCCATTTAGCCTAGGGGGGGGGGGGAAATATCCTAAAAGGGTAGCTGAAATGTACAAGATATTAATTGCTGAAAGGGAAGGGCTGTTAGAGCTGAAAGGGAATAATGAGATTATTGCAGCGAGGAGACAACCTCCGAGAGAGATTAAGCCAATATTGGCTGACACCAAAGATGAAAAGTACGGGACAATACCCCGACTTACGCGAAGAAAATACGTAGGAAAAGCCTACAGCCACTGCTACGAGAGGAGAACCAAACCATACGCCAACCACAACTAAGGTGGGGAGACTAAAAAAAACAAGGGATATGGTGTGCTTTCCTCAACTAAGGAGGTGCGGCACCCGAAGAGAGCCTAGAGCTGAAAACGAAAACGAGTCACAACTATGGTGACCAGACACTAAAACTTACGGCTGGGACAGTCCCCCAGGGCGGAGACCAAAAGACCTAGGAGTGAAGAGAGATGGAAAAGAGGAAGATCTCGTAGGCAGGGAAGGATGGGAAAGATAGGGTTGCCTGCGAGAAGGACAGAAAGGGGAGAGGAGGAAAGAAGGTCCTACTAGAGTAGGGGACACTGGGGGAATGACCTTCCAGTGTCGGAGTGCCATTCAAGAGTAGAGGTCCTCTCCGAAAAATCAGGTGGGAACTTCCTTCCACCGATTCCCAACCACATCCTCCCCTGAACCAAGTTGTTACTGTCTGCAGCCTCCAGAAACCCGTTTTTCGCGTTTTTTTGTTCATTTCAGAAGACACGTGATGTTGAAGAGATGCTTGACTGACAACGCCGAAATCCCTCTCAGCACTTCGCCGAACGTACGACGGGATTCATTTTAGGTCTACATTTTAGGTCGTACCGACGTATTGCCGCTGAAACACGCGTAGATGCTTCCACTGTCAAAAGATTTAGAGAAGGTGGATTGAAGAAGGACATGTGAATCGTCGCAGTGATACAAGTCCAACCAGACGTACGTCAGCACGCGTCTATCCAGGCATTCGAAAACATGCGATGGTAGCCCCACAAATAACGACTGTCGACATTCTGCAGAATTTGCAGGGTAAATTGAATGGTCCGATATCAGAGAGAACAGTTTCTCGACGATTGACCGAAAGAGGCTTGCACTCAAACCGTCCTTCACGAAGACCTCTTGGACGACTGAATGGGGCAGCGTAATATTAAGTGACGATTCTCGATTCTCTTTGAATAGCACTTGCCGTGTGAGAGTCTGGAGGCTGTTTGAAAGTAGAACGAATCCTTCTGCAACTGTTGAACGCCATACTGTTCGACAACGCGGCATCATGGATTGAGGTGCCATCGGCTTCGACAGCCGGTCACGTCTGGTTTGTATCAGAGGCACCATGATTTTACGACGATATGTGGATGAGGTGCTGCGACCGTTGGTCCTACCTTCAGCGGTTTCGAAATAATGCACGGCAGCCATCAGCAAACTAGCCGTGCAAGGTATCCAGTTGCTTCCTTGGCCTCCTCGATCTCCAGATCTCTCACCATCGATCATGTATGGAATGTGATTGACCGTCGTTTGACTGCCCTGCCCCCTTCTCAAACAGAAAACGACCTGTAGAGGATGACTGAAGGCATATGGTCATCCATCCCTCAGGAAACTATCCGCACGCTCATTATGCACAATTATAGGCGTAATATGATATAATGATCATTTATATACATCAAAATAAGAATGACACAATTTAATAAAATTAATATGATAATATTAATAACAGTAAAACAATATGCATAATTAACATAATATAATATCATATTTATTAATAAAATGTATATTGAAAATATAGAATTAAAAATTATTTGAACTATTAAAATTGAATATATGGCGCAGACAAGCTTACAAATGGGCATATATCGCAATTTTATCATCTAATACTTTTATTGCAGACAAAATTGGTTTTGAATATTTTAGATTTAATTTGAAACCTTATAAAAATACGGATCATATACAAAACTCACAATTATGTTGTTGAACAAAATTATTAAAATGCTTCGCATGAATTTATTGCCACATTATTCTTATATATCAAATTTTAAATCACTTCAGTGATTAAAAACTTTTTAGCCTTAAAGTCTTAAAATATATTAGTTTAAGATGCTGTAAAAAGGTATCATTAAATCTTAGAACATATCTGAAAAATATAAACTTCAATAGAGCTTTACAATTTCTTTAATTACTATAAAGAATAAAAATTCACAAAAATATACTTGTCCCTTTATAGAGTAATAAAAGGAAATTGAAAATGTATCGCTAGATTCAGTAAAATATATTGTAATATTCAATAAAATATATTATAAGTTTTTGTAAATGCAGTGATAATTATATTTGTTATTTATAAATTTATAGTTCATAATAGATGTTAAAAAATGTATCTATGTCATACAGATGAGTGAGACTGACTGACTAAGTCGAGAATTCCACAGACCAAACTACTGACGCTAGAAACTTGAAGCTTTGTTAACACATAGGACTTGACCCACAGTTAATAAAATTTTCATTTTCTTTAATTACTATAAAAGAAATAAAAACTCAATAAAATAGATTTGTCCTTATATATAGTAATAAAAGGAAAATGAAACTGTATTGCAAGATTCAATAAAATATATTGTAATATTCAATAAAATATATTGTGAGGTTCAATAAAATATATTGTAAGTTTTTGTAAATGCAGTCATAAATATATTTGTTGTTCATAACTTTATAACTTTATGTTAAAGATGAAACTATGTCATACAGCTGTGTGAGACTCACAGACTAAGTCGGGAATTACAGAGACCACACAGCTGAAGCTAGAAACTTGAAACTTTGCTTACACATATGGGACTTGACCTGCAGTCGTACTTAAAAAAGTGCATATTTCCATGCGTTTGGTGGAGAAAACGGTCAGTATATTTAGAATGATATTAAAAGTCTTGATTAATGATGATACGATGTATTGAAGAGAAGGGTATGCAGTATTTAACGAACATTTTTTATTTACGAATGTCATGTGTAAAGTATACCAAATTAATGCGAAATACATTACAGTCTAACTTTGTAAAATATTTAATACAGAGTTTTCGTAATTCCAAAAAAAAATATATGCTTTATTTATTTTTGTGGTATCTTAGAGTAATCCGTCTACTGTCCCATTATAATGACTAAAATGCTATGACGCTTGAAATTTTCATTTTAAATGTTCATGCACTATAACGAAAATGCAGTAATCTTTACGCTATGCAATCAAGTTTTTTACCCTATCCAAACATTTATTTTGAAAAAAAATAATTTTTAGGGATGATGCAATTTTTATGAGCCCCACAGAATAAGTAATGAAAATAAATTTAACATCTTGGAATTTTGTTTGAAAATTTTTTAAATCTTTCTTTTTTAACATTCTTCCAGCTGTAACCTGAAAACTGCTAAGCACAAAATTCGTTTTTATTCCATCATGACAGAAAATAATAGCCTAAATTTTTTAATTAAAGTAATTTGTATGTCTCCAACCGTTCCCGAGATATTTTAGTTTTAATAATCACAGGCGAATTTTTTTTATTTTATATGCAGTTTTTATTTCTATTTGTAACCATAGCAACGGAGTTACTCTTCACTTCCCGAAACCGTCTGCTGCTGACAATTCTAACGGAACTATTAAGTAATTAATCATTGATTTTAGTTGAAAATGTCCAAATTAAGGCAACATACAGTGATCTAATTATAATATCGTTTTACATACAGTAATTTCCGTATATACATAACAAATAAATGTGGGCTATTTTTCTGCACTAATATCATTTTTATCATTATCATTATTCAAAACGTTTGTTAAATGAGGTCCATTTCGCCAGCCCCGCCCATCTCGAGTTTAAAGTTCAAATTAGGCTCAATCGTTAGTGCACGTTAGTGCACGTATGCATTTCGTTAGTGCACAGTCCCCCCTTCAGATGCTACGAAAATAAACAAAACATGAGCGGGGCTGGGGAAATGGCCTCCCCACCCACCCACCTCGAATTATAAGTTAAAGATTAGGCTCAATCGTTAGTGCACATATGCATTTCGTTAGTGCACCCCACCCCCCCAAGTAATACAAAAATAACGTGTGTGTGGCTGGAGAAACGGCCCCACCAGCCCACCTCCAATTTCCTATCCTAACTATCCGAATTTCGAATCCTAAGTACGCCCCTGATGTGCACCCCCCCCCCCCCCAATTTATACAAAAATAACGTCTGCGTGGCTGAGGAAATGGGGTGAGGGGAATGGGGAAAATTGAACTTAACTTGTTACTCATTTTTTACAATGTAACTGAAACGTTATCAAAATTGACCAACTTCCCCAAGTCTGGGTCACTTTACATTTCCCGATTTTTATAAAAAATTATTTGTAGACTATTAGGCCTTTGAACGTGTTAAAAGAAATTTTGTACTAAATTGTAGAACCTGAAATATAATTTAAAACAATTTAGTAAAAATAATACACTTTACAAAATGGTCCAGAATTTACAATAAATATTCGTAGCATTATAAATGATGATATAAAACTGCAATTTATATCATTAAAAAATTTATATCGTTCCAAAATAAAAACAAAAACATGAGAGGCTATCATAACACAATTAATATAATATATAATTCTTGAAATGAATATAAACTCCTACTATACCACAATTAATAAAACATAATACCACAATAATAATAAAACATATGAATAGAAAATTAAATAAAAATAAATTTGTCCTTACGAGTTGGATGGAATTGGAGAGATCATCAACCTTCTCCCACAATTGCATAATAACATATTACATGTATACACTATAAACATTCGTAGCATTATAAATGATGATATAAAACTGCAATATACATTCCAAAATAAAAACAAAAACATGAAAGGCTATCATAACACAATTAATGTAATATATAATTCTTGAAATGAATATAAACGCCTACAGAATGCTATCATTTCGGATATGTAAAACATGAACCGTTTTTATTCTGTGTATAGCAAAATTTTTGCATTTTTGAACTTCAGTATTTGTCCTTACGAGTTGGATGGAATTGGAGAGATCATCAACCGTCTCCCACACATTGTTATGCAGACGAAAGCAATAGGCGATGTAATGACCGATCGCATTGGACGTTTTTGCTGATAGAGCCAGAAAACTAATCACACCTCTCAATTGGTATTTCTTACTACCTAGATTCAATATATGTGGGACTGATGATAATGGTATGTTGATATCCAAGTTGAAATGTGATGGATGCTCACGTAACAATTCTAAAAAAATGTGAGACTTAAAATTATAATGTATTTTAGTAATTCCTCCACAAATGTTGCATTTCATGTTTGGATTTAACACACTGTGTAACGCATCTTGAAAATAATCCATGTTGTTGTTATGTAAAGAAAAACTAATGACAATTTTAGCAAAGTTATTGGTAGCATTACAACTAAAATATTCCACTATTTCGGTAGCACTTTCAAAATCTTTAAATAATTTCCTTAATAAATATTCGGCAGTTGTGGCTGCGTTTACATAAATGAGATCCGCATTTTTTTTTAAAATGGTTCTCCTTTAAAATGGTTAAGTAGGATAGCAGCTCGTTTTCTATATGTTTGGACTGTGATTCCATCACGCACCCCACTACGAATTAATTCAAAAAGTAATTCCTTTGAATAGTTATCTACAAACTCCGAATATGTATCACTATCTGCATAGGCTACGAATAATATTTGAATGACATAATCAAATGCACAGGTATTGCTGAAAGTGTGATGCTTTCCATCAATATTAATCGACTTCAAACCTAACGAATTGGCATTTTTGAGAATGCCAAGAACTTTGTTTTTAGCTTTACTGCTTCTGTTACATGTCAATACAGATGGATCCGAGTCTAAGTAGTTTCTTCGCTTCCGTTTCTTTGCTGTAGCTAAACTGTGCCAATTCTCTAAAGAATAGTTTTTCTTAATTACTTCTTGTTCTGGTGGATGCGGGGGACTGCTATGCTCATGCCTCTTAGGGTCTGGAGAAAGATGATGGCTGCTATCATATTCCTGTTCTATTAATGAAAGACAATTATTTCTGTTTTTATGTTCCTTCTTTAGTATAAATTCATCTTTGTCATCGCCTGTTTTGTCGTTTCTGTATATTTCTTTAGCACCAATCAAGTTCATAGCTCCAACAATGGAATGTATATGTTCAGGAATAAATTTATCAACACGTATTGGCAAATTCACGTGATGAAAGACACGATTTTTCAAGTCGTTGAACATGCTTTCTGATGAACAACATAATTCGGTTGCTTGGTCATAATTGAAAATATTATTCATCACGGTACCCCATATTGGTAGAAGACGGCAAAAATCTAATAATTTGTTTGCTAACGTGGGGGTGTAATGGTGATTGTCTCTATCTCTGTATAGCACTGTGTTTCCTCCTTAGAATTTTCATATATTTTCACTTTTTGTATTACTTGAGGGGTGGGGGTGCACTAACGAAATACATACGTGCTCTAACGATGCACTAACGATTGAGCCTAATCTGAACTTATAATTTGAGGTGGGTGGGTGGGGAGGCCATTTCCCCAGCCCCGCCCATGTAATTTTTATTTTCGTAGCACCTGAAAGGGGGACTGTGCACTAACGAAATGCATACGTGCACTAACGTGCACTAACGATGCACTAACGATTGAGCCTAATCTGAACTTATAATTCGAGATGGGTGGGTGGGGAGGCCATTTCTCCAGCCCGCCCATGTTATTTTTATTTTCGTAGCACCTGAAGGGGGGACTGTGCACTAACGAAATGCATACGTGCACTAACGATTGAGCCTAATCTGAACTTATAATTCGAGGTGGGTGAGTGGGGAGGCCATTTCCCCAGCCCCGCCCATGTAATTTTTATTTTCGTAGCACCTGAAAGGGGGAATGTGCACTAACGAAATGCATACGTGCACTAACGATACATTAACAATTGAGCCTAATCTGAACTTATAATTCGAGGTGGGTGAGTGGGGGCGGCCTTTTTCCCAGACCCGCCCATGTAATTTTTATTTTCATAGCACCTGAAAGGGGGACTGTGCACTAACGAAATGCATAGTTGCACTAACGTGCACTAACGATACACTAACAATTGAGCCTAATCTGAACTTACAATTCGAGGTGGGTGAGTGGGGAGGCCATTTCCCCAGCCCCGCCCATGTAATTTTTATTTTCGTAACACCTGAAAGGGGGACTGTGCACTAACGAAATGCATACGTGCACTAACGTGCACTAACGATACACTAACAATTGAGCCTAATCTGAACTTATAATTCGAGGTGGGTGAGTGGGGAAGCCATTTCCCCAGCCCCGCTCATGTTAATTTTATTTTTTGTAATACCTAAAGAAGGGGCTGTGCACTAACGAAATGCATACGTGCACTAAGGTGCACTAACGATGCACTAACGATTGATCCTAATTTGAACTTTAAACTCGAGATGGGCGGGGCTGGCGAAATGGACCCTATTAAGTGCACAGTTGTCACTTTCAGTGAGTGCTAGTCGTTTTTTCTGTGCGAAGCTTAGGGGGAAATGGTTAATTCGTTATATTATTTTCTAGCAATATCTTTTCTACTTCGGTAAAGTTAACCATAATTAAAAAAAAAATTATGTGGTCAGCCTATGACTTTCCCTGCAGATTCATATTCACAGTATTTTTATCTCTGTAATAATTCATTAAATTGAATTTAATTATACAAAGCAACAGTCAACATTATTTTGAATGACACTGAATTTACATTTTTAGTTCAATTTTCGTTTTTATTTGATACCTGAGCTTATTTTCAAATGTGATGGCGTAGCAAAAATGCGAAAAATCTAAAATATCTGGATAACGGCTAGTCCTTGAGTAATAAGGTTGATCTTATTCTTTTCGCCGTCAAAATTTACGTACAAAATAAGCATTTAATTGATGCATTAGAGCATACTTAGTCTTTTAGTTTTAGATTTAACAATTTTTGTTGACCATTTCGCAAAAAAATATAGGTCATTTTTTTTTCTTTCCGAATCGTACTAAATCTAACCAGCACTAGGGCCACGTACAAGTAATTTATCTACCAAATTTTGTGAAATTTGGTGCATTAGTTTTTCAGCTAAAGAGGTTTAGTGTTTCAGATAGAGAAGATTAGTTTTTGAGAGTTTTTCAGCGGGCCATTTCGCAAAAACAGGCTGGTTCTTTTATCCAATATCGTTATAAAATCTAATCAGCAGCGTAGTCAATCACCAACAAAAGACTTACATATCACATTTTATGAAATTCGGTCAATTAGCTTTCCAATTAAAGTGGATACAAAATCTGCACAGACAGACAGAGAGACAGACATACTCACACACAGATGTCACGCTAAAAGTAGTATTTTCGTATTCTAGAGATCCCGAAACGTGTAGATTCGTCAAAATCTCGAGTTGCGATTTTCAGCACGATTCCAATAATTTCCTTATACGTTACCATGTATTGCAGGGAAAGTAAAAAGTATAAAAATAAAATTTGTTTTACATTTCTGAGCTCCTAGTCGTTTATTTTTGTTAAGAAATTAAATCATTTTAATAACAGGAGTTAAAGTTATAAATATTTTTACTGTCTCATAGAATATAGTATAACGAAAGAATTGTTTTCGAGAAAAATTTTTGATTTCGATATTTTGATGCCAATATATGTTATTGGACCTGTTGAACACGTATTGACAATTTTTTAGTGTGATGTCTATCAGTTTGTCTGTCTAAGGTTGATTTCTTTTGAACACCATAGCTGCCACAAAAATTAATGAATTTCTCGAAACCGTATATTCGGATTTGTTATCAAGAAATCTAGAACTAGATAGATTTTTTTAAATGTGAGTTAACATTTCGAAATACATTTAATATTTTATATTTACTTAACATGACAGAATAGGATATAATCATGTGGAGGGCATAATCATGCATAAAAGGCGAGATTTATGGCTCAACGATCACGAAACTTGATAGTTTCAATCATTATAGTGAAAAATAGCCACGACGTAATTATTGTGGTCGTGACATCATTCGCCCCCCTTGGAGGGGTGGGGGTGGAAATTACCCCCCATTTTCAAATTTGATATCAATTAAAATTTTTTTTCCAGCTCTTTAAAAGCCATGGTAACATGCTATAATTGTGATCATTCCGACCAAAAATACCAAAATTCGGACCAAAGTTCTTCAATATTTTTTTTTTGTAAAATTTGTAAAAAAAAAAATTCACAAGCTATTTAAAAATGGATTCTGATATGTGAAGGTGGAGTGGATCTACAGTCTTAGTTAATGCTTTCTTTTCCTTCTTCATTTAACTTAGTGGTAAACATTTACCACATATTGACGCATTATCCCTTTAAAAAGAATATTATGATGTTGTATGTACAGAGTGCAGATATGTGAGTTTTAATTACTGTATATTTATAAAGTCTATTATTAACTTTGTGAAGACTGAAAGAAAAATGTTAAACCAATTTGATACTCTGAAATAAAAAATACCACTTTAGTAGCAGAAAAAACAATTGATTAAAAGTATCAAATGCCGCTACTAACAGATTTTTTTTGTTGGAGATTATTTTAGACAGTAGTTTGTGAGGATTTTTATATCGTTTACTAATATATACTTGAATTTTGTTGAATTCTTTATTGTACATTTTTAACTGTATCTAATATAGTAAAATAAATTATACACTTGCTCAATATAGTTGTTTTAATTCCAAAGTCAATAATGACTATTTTAATTAAAATGTTTTAATTTAAATGTCAACAATAATACTTGTTTAATTTAAAAATCAGAAACAGTGTATGTTTAAATTTAAAAATAAACTATAATTTGTTAATATAAACATAATCAATAATGGATCTTTTAAAATTAACAGCAATGACTGTATTAATTTAAAAATCAATAATAATAGATGTTTTAACTTGAATAATAATGGCTGCTTTTAGCTAAAGCGAATAATAAAACCAATTTTCCTTTAAAAGTCATAGCTGCTTTAATTAAATGAAAGCCAAACAATATTTTTCATTGAATATAGGATCTGTTAAAGTAAATTGCTACTGAATTTCCCTCGATTATTAAAATATAACAGTAATTTTGAACTTTGATTTCTATGAGACTTTTCACATCAATAATATTTCTAATATTCTGATTAATAATATGACACCATATTTCCAGTACTTGCGGCTTCACCAGGTTGGACTGGTTTCTCTATTAATTATCCTTATCTTCGCAATTTTTGTGTGTGTGTGTGTATGTGCGCATGTCCACGCTTTTCTGGTTTTGTCGGTCTAGATTTTCCGTACATTTTTCTGGTTTTGCCAGTCTTGATTTCATTGAAGTTTAATATTTTAATACACCGTGTGCCCTTTAACTCTCTACTCTAGCTAGTATTGTTCTAGATAGTATTGCTCTCTAATAAGGCTACTAAATACACAGGCTGACGCAACCGTCATTTTGCCTCCAACCTGCCCAGTGAGTTACTGTCTGCCTATGCTATTTCAACTGTCCGCGCATGTTACATGGATGTGTGTGATAACCAGTTTAGCTGTAAAATATGTGTTTGTGCTTTCAAAGAATTGCACCAATCATTCAAGAAAGTAGTCTAGAATGTTTTGATTTTCTCTAGATTCCCAGAAAATGACCATTTTGGATCATTTCGCAAAGAAAAGGCAGGCTCCTTTTATCGGAATCGTGCCAAAATCTGATCAGCACCAGTATAACCTACAAGTGACTTCTCTGCCAAATTTTGTGAAATTTGGGTTAATAGTTTTTCAGCTTGAGTGGATACAGGCAATTTTTGCGCAACGTTTCACACACACAAAATAAGGTTCTTTTATCCTGAAGCGTACCAAAATCTAATCACCACCAGAACCACCCACATGGGAATTACGTACTGAATTTTATGAAATGTGGTCAATTAGTTTTTAGCTAGAATGGATACAAATTCTGCACAGACAGACAGACAGACAGACAGACACACGCATAGATGTCACTCGAAAAATAGATTTTTCGTATTTTGAAGGCCTAAAAACGTGTAGATCCGTCGGAAACTCGAGTTGTAATTTTCGGCACGATTCCAAAATTTTCCCTGTACATTATCATGTATTGCCGAGAAAGTAATAATACAAAATGAAACACTGCAGCTTAAATGAATAACAATATAAAAAGCAATTTTAATATAAATAAGTTCAATAAAAGGTTTAATAATTCACCAGTCAGTACGATCAGTACTTGAAATAACGAACATGTTCAAGAGCTTAATGAAACGGCAATAAAAGTTTATTTAAATATAAGAAAGTTCATCAGTAGTAAACAAATTCAAAGTCCGCAGGGAAAAGATGCTACAGAAAAAAGATGAACAATTTATCAACAAGGTAACTGCATGGTCACAAAGTTCAAATGGTAAACAAACGACAGAGTAAGAAGTCAGAGCAGGGGCTGTCGTCCCACGGCATGACTAATTTAATTTTTTTTACCTCTCTCTGCGCATATGACGGTATGGGAATTAAGAACGCTGGCATTTTGTTCTCGGGTTCTCAAAAGATTCCTATTATGTTAACTGCAACTCTCATCTTGCTCCAGCGGCGTTAGTAAATTTCCCTGAACGTCACTGGATCCTGTGTGCACACAACAATTTAAAATTTTTCTTGTTGAAAATATTATTTAATGTTTTGTTTTTAAATCTTGTGTTGCGCAAAATGTTTACGTCTGGATATTGCTACTTCAAAATTAACAAACTATTTTTAACTGTAATAATATGTGTGGTTTGGCAAATCCTCTTAAAGTTTACTCTGGACCGTGACATCACGAATGACGAATCTTTATTCCCATTTCGTCAAGCTGACAACTTCTTTATTGGTTGCCGGGCTGAGTGCCCAATCTTAAATCAAAGAATCTTGAATCAGAGCACACACCCAATGCTGTCCTACAAGGATGCGCAGAAATCAAAAGTATCCGTGCGTCGACCTCAATCATTGGTCGACTAAAACTCCATGTATAAACAATACTGCTTATAATACCAGTACCAAATTATGAGAAGAGTCCATCTAGAGTCACGCAGAAAGGGAGGTTTCGAAAGAAAAGTGGTTCCAACTCGAGTAGTGCCCTAGTTAGAGACAATAAAGGAATATGCCACAAATCAATAGAGATTATAATAATTGACTCTAATTAATAATTCAAATTTTAATGACATTATCCGTATTAGAAAATTAAAAAGTCCGCAGTCCTTTAAAGACCCGTACTTCAAAATCTATATTCAGGAGACCAAACAAACCACTATATTCAGGAGAATGTGCAGTAACCGTAATTCAGCCAACACTCATGCATATTAGATTCATTTATATATAATGATCCCGCTTAAATGAGCCGGAATAGCTTTGAAAAGCTTGTAGAACATACAAACACTGACCAGGCACTTTCGGCATACGATAGTATGAAAATGACATTTCAAGCAATGGGAAAATAAGCCGCGTCTGCATGACAACTCGGAAAAACACCACTGCCACAGAGATACAAGATAACTCATATGTACATAAATAAGACTTTTACTTCGATGCCAACACTTGAATATCTTCACCTGATAACGACATCATAAAAATACAATTCATAAAAACAGGATCAAAGCAATCTAGTATATAGAAACCGTTCAGAAATTCACTAAGAAGTTTGGCAACAAATCATTGTAATGAAGAAAATTGCCAATAGCCTTATTTCAGTTGACAGATACGGATTAAATACATCCATACATAATAATCCAGCATAAAATTTGAGACAAATTTACGCAAAACGGCTTGTTGACCATATAGCCATTCACTAAGTACCATAAACATTTAGTTGTAGGTAAATGGAGCATTTCAATCTATGGAAAAATAAGCCGTGCTTGCCCGACAACTCTGAGAAATGCTTCTATCACAGAGACACAAGATCCCTCTTAAATATCCAAGTATACTACTTAACTGAATTCCAACTCTTGAAAATCATCATTGGTAAAGAACTTCATACAAATATGATTTGAAATAAACAGGATCGGAGCACTCCAATACACAAAGACAATATAAAAATGAGCACTGAAGAGTGATGGATGTTGCCAACAAACCACTGTATTCAAGAAGATTGCGTGGTAGCCAAATTTCAATCAAGAGACATGTAGTTTAAATGCATCCATATATAATTATACGGCACCAAATTGGAGCCAAATCCACTCAATATGGCTTGTAGAACGTACAGTTATTGATCACAAAGCACTTTCAACGCAATAGTAGATAAATAGCATATTTCAAGCAATGGAAAATATTCATGTCTGCAGGACAACACGGAGAAATGCCCCTATAGCGGAAACATGAAATCACTCCTAAATGACTATATATAGCTCATAACATTTTACCAACATCATCAACATAGTACTACATAAAAATCCAGCACTTTTACTCATCACAATATACTTTTAACCACTGTTTAACACTATTTATATATGAACCGGGAAAACAAACGTCCGCCATATTCAAAGTCGAGTTGAGAAGTTTATATGAGTTTGAAAATTTTTAGCCAAACAGATAACTGATAAAACAGATGGCTTAAAAAATTGAAAATATCAATATGGGAATTATTGATAAGTTTAGCCAATTTGTGAAGCAGATTAAAAATGGTGCCGATATATTCTCTAATACTATTTTAGCACTTTCATTTTGGTATATGTTGATCCAATTTCACAGCGATTTCATTTTGGCATATATTGATGAAATTGAATAATGTTTGTAAATTTGTTTATTAATGTGACCGGGATATTTTATTCGTTAGAGCTGCCTGTAAAGATAATTTTGTATAGCAAGAACAATGATTCTTATACATCGTTTTAGAAGAATTAAATTAAGTATTTTAATAGAATATTCTGAATAATAATATCATTTAGAATACTGTAAGAATTTGCACATAATTGTGAATTTTAAGTTTCATTGTATTATATATTTCGTACGAAGTTCGAGCACACTGTTATCAAATAATAAAATTTCTAATAATGTACGGCAAATAAATTCTTTTATTAAATAGAAAGTGCGTATGTGGCGAGATGTGAATTTCCATAGCTAAATGTCTCGAAAAATTGTTATATTTAGCAATAAAGTGACTAATTTGGCAACCCTGTCGCAGTGAAATTGGCTGTCTTTAAAGCGATACTACGGAAACTTAGCTTGGTTTCAAATAACGTGGTTGGTCGTCATTCATTTTAACTTGCTACATCTATATATAGAGTAGCGTTCTTGACTTTAAATTCCATTGATCTAAATCACTCAGTAAATGAAATCTTAATTTATATTTAGTTTCTTTATAAAAAATTTATGGTAGATAAAATATACTTTAAATTTTAAACAAAATTCAATTCTATGTGGTAAAAACGTGGTATAAATCACGGAAGTTAACCAATGATTTTTAATCTGAGACCGTTTAAATTGCCAATTTTGATATTTTGATTTCGATACATATACACTTTGATTTTTTTTTAAATTCGACAGTGTTCTCTTAATTCAGATGATCACGCCAAAATACCTACGTCGTTCACTGATGGACCTCCCTCGACGTCTCTTGCTGATGCCTGATATAACACTTCGCATTAAAGAGAAACAATTAAGATCAATCATGCATAAAGCATTGATTATGAAACACTTTCCAACTTCAATGCAATTTTATAAAAACATCTCTAAAATATGAATCTAAAATATCTCTAAAATATCTCTTAAATGCGATACATTCCTCGGTAATATTTTTAAAATTATCATAACACTACAATAATTTATTATATTTGAAAACGTCATCGAAAACAAATGAACTTTATTCAAATGACGTCATCAAAATATAAATCGTCTCTATTTAAAAGCAGCATTTCATTCATAAACATTTTTCTAATTCTTTCATTCATCACAATACTATAATAATTTATTTTATTTGAAAAATTGTTATCTACCATATTTATTTTATAATTTGAAACCTTTCTCATATGTAAAATAATTAAACTCTTGGAAAGATTATATAATATATCTCTTTTTTCTTTCTGTAGGATATAACGAGAGTCAGAATTTAATTGAATTTGTTTTTCTCCCTATATTAAATAATTTTTATTTAAAAAACTACTTAACATATTTTACTGAAATTTTTTTTATATATTTTATGGGATAATTTGAATATTTCCTAAAATTTTCGAAGCAATTTGTAAATTTTAAATTTGCTTAAAAAATGTTTGAAAAATTAGGTCCCATAGGGTTCAATGTATTTCATTTTTTCAACCCGGGTTCAATAAAAAACTAATTGGGTGATATTATTCATTTATATTCCCGTAGGTCCCACAGACCGTCTGAAAAATATACTAAAATTTCATTTTGATAAAGCCATTTTTATGGCAGTTATCGTGCTGACGGACAGACAGATAGACAGACAGACAGACAGACAGAATGAATGAATGAACAAAGTCATAAACACTTTCAACTATGTTGTAAAGTGTTAAAAAGAAGCAACGTATTTCCAAAAAGAAAGAAGTACTTTACAAATAATTTGTAAAAAGAAAAGTAATTTACAAATACTAACGCAGCATTCAAACATGACGCATGCAACAAGATCGTCTGAACTCTCTAAAACGGACCAACTGCGGAATAATAACAAGAAATGTTCATATGCAACCCTGTAATTAGACCGTCAACCCTGATGAATCCTGCAATTACACCTTTCTTACGGTAGTGGAGAAGTGCAGTTCAGTAGTGGAATAGTGCAGTTGATACAGTTCGTTTAATAAATCGACTCATGAAAATTAAAGTTTAAGCGAACACAACTTGAATATTCAATTTCGTGAATTTCTTATTTCAAGTACAAGGGCGTTAATGTAACTTCAACGATTTTGATTGCATCTTAAAAACACGCAATCAACAACTTTTCTCAGTACAACATTTACTCCATAAAGATGGCAGCTGTTGGTATAAAATGCAAATGCTGTCAATGCTACCATTATTTCCGTGAATCTGTAAAAAAAATTAATTTAAATTTTTCATTTTAATGTAAAACCCTTACACTGTAAATAGAAACATCTGAAATTCACGTACAATAGAAATATTAGTGCCAAAATTTGACAGCAAGTTTTGTGTTTAAATATTTTTAGATTGAATTATGGACAGAATCTCATTTATCGTAAAACGCCTGAATATATACGTCATCTGAATGTTCCCTTCCGATTGGCTGGTTGCAAGAGGCATGACATCTCCCGTTATACCGTCTGAAATACGTTTCCTAGATGGTGTTTGTTATGAAACGTGACATAATGCAACATTCTAATTTCAGAGGTAAGATACTTTAAAATGAGCTATGTTCTTTGGAAATAGAATCAGTTTATTTGAATATGGATACAATTTGATTTATTTGAAATAATCTTCGTTGTACATAATATATTTCTCTTTTCATGCCAGATGAACATGTTCCACAGATTTTGTGAAATTAGAAGTACATCATCTGTATAAGATATTTTTCGCAATTTGTATTCACCAATTTCGCAATTTATATCCAGAATTCATATATTGCCTTCTCTGCGTGTGTTACAGCTTAGTTGAACTGATTAAAATATTGAGGTACACACAGGATAAAAATATTGAGGTATTTTCACAAATTATTTTGATTTTACATTGTAATTTCTTTAAATTATTTCGATAATATTTAATTATGGGTTTCAACGGCTTAATAATGACTATACTAATATTACAATCAAATTATAGTATTATCAATAGTAGTTTTGAAAGTTTACCAGAGATGGAAACACTGCTCTCCTTGATAATTTATTTGATTTCAGGTAATGGTTTGGAATGTATTATATAGGTTAAATTTAATTTTCAATGAGTTATTTTATTGGGGAATATAAAATACAATAATATGATCTGTTTCACCTTATATTGTATTTAAATTGTTTTTTATTAAAAATTAATATTAAAAACGACTCTTTCAATGTGTATTAAGGATATAGATAATTTTATAAATGGGTTTCAGGACTGTTAATTTTGCTTAATATGCATTTTGAGTTTTTTTTAAGAGTAGATCAAAACGAAATATTTCTATTTCTAGTTTTAGTAGAATTTGAATTTGCATTTGAAATTTAATTTATATTAATAGTTTTGGGATACGAGAAGTTGTGTACGTTTATTGGAAAATATTTAAGTAATATTTAAGTATTTAATTCATAATGTCTCTTTAATTTTAATTGAGATAATGATTAATTTTAATTAAATTCCTATTAAGCATTTTAATTTAGCTTTATTATTTAATACCGAGTTCAAGCCGACCATAGGCTTCACGTCATAATATCAAATTACTTTACTAACTTGCTTGAGGGCATATAAAATAAACTCATACTATATCTCTAATGTGATGTAAGATTCAGGAGGATCTATAATCTTGCTGATAAAACATAAATACGTTTTTACATTTCATTTCATTTATCCATAACTTCTCTTCAAACATCATTAATCATTAAACGGACTTAAAATTTCCAAGTCCACTACATTTCCTAATTTCATTAAAGCAGAACAAAATAACTTGTGCTTATGCACCGCCATTTCCTAAAGGAGAAGGCACATTGCAACAGTTGGGACATTTTGCGGCATTCTATGACATAACAGAACTTTAGCCGTCCAAAATATCCAAATAAATAAATTATATATCCTCGTAGGACACTCAAAAGGCTACAAATTACTACTTATAGTTCATGGCCAATATTTTCACTTTTTGAGATATAGGCATTACAAATTTGAAAAACGGAAAATTGTCAATCTTCTGTAACTTGATAAGACTATTTCTCGAGAAAAATAAGAGCTTTGTAAAACTAACTTATATATAGACTGTATTTCCGCACAGAATATTTTGCTGCATACTATTTATTTCTATCTCTTATAGATTCAAAGAGACTGTTCCAAGGCAAATATGGAACATTGCGAATTATGGAGGGAGTACAACCTACAAAGATGGTTCCTGTGCTTCTCCTACAATTCATATACAGTTCCCTAAGAGAACACCTGCAAAAGGATGAGCAAGCCATGTTTCTGGGAAATATGGACAGCGATGGCTCAGTTACAGAAGGGCGCACAGCAGGGCGTTCTTGGGGAGAGCTGACCCTTGTCCGGTTCGGCGACACGTGCATCCAAGGTTGTGGGAACGCTGGCCCACCTGCCAGATATTAATTCTGGGGTGATCGCCGTCCTCCTGTCATCACAGCACTCAATAGCTGGACATAATTCCGAAATATCCAATGAAAATACCAGGGGCTACAATTGGGGTAACCAGTAATAAACCTGGGGCTTAATTGTGTAGGAGGAGACATTTTTCGGATGTTCTAGAGAGTGTGAGATTTTTCAAAAAGAGCGGAGAGAATTGGTTTTGTGCTTCGGAGAGAAAAGTTCTTCCAAAAGACGTAGCGATGACCGGCGTTTCCTCCGCGGTCGACGTGCCCCGCATCGAGTGACGATCCTACGATGAATCGAAGGTACGAAATGCATGTCTCTTATACTCTCAGTCTGTTTGACATTAATTTATATAAGTTCGCACTCTCTCGACATCTTATTCAATTTACACTTGACTGAAATAATCAGAATGAATTTAATTGAAAACTTAAATGAAGGGGATTTAAATATACATACTTTAAATATTCATGATTTAGGAATTGTCAAACACGAATGCCAATGGAGAGTGATTATGATTCAGTAAGATTGTTAATTGAATTAATTAAATGTGTTCTTCTATTATTATTTTAATTTCCTTTTGTTAATAAATATATATTGTTAATGTTTTATATCATGTCCGTTGTCCTCATTTTCCAATAATTTGATTTTTATATATTTTTATTCGACACGGCCAATGTCGGAGATTGTTTTTAATGAACAATACCACTGAATTATGCGTTCTGACCGGACGTGTGTTTAAAACCCACATAACAAAAAATGGTTCCTATGACCAGGATTCGAAATAAAAATAATTGTTAAAATAACTGGAAAAATTTTTTTGGGAAATAAATTAAAATTAATGGGCGCGATAGGAAAATTTAAAATAAAATTAACTTGAATTAAAATAAAATTGTCTTGAAATAAATTAAAAAAAAAAACTTAAACTTTAAAAGTAAATTTAACGTAAGGAAATGAAGACATTTAAGAAAATAGATGTTGTCACAAGTGCTATGCCATATGTATATGAAGTGTTTATTTAAGAAGTGTTGTGTATATTATTAGAAGAAAAAGAATTATAGGATTTAAATATATTGAGTTAGGGGAGAAAAATTGGAGAAAATTAATAATGGATGGTAATATTTTTTTTAAAACTAAACTTTTGGAAATAAGATATGAATAGGAGTATGATTTTATGTGTAAGATTTTTGAGTATCAATAATTGTATTTTTATGTTGCATGAAAAGTGTTGTATTTATGTAAACGCGCATTGTTCGTAGGGATAGAAATTTTGGATTAGAAAATTAAGGGAAAACTTAACAAATTTTAAAAATGACAGAAATGGGTGATATGACGGTAACGCCTACAAGTAGGATTCCTGGGATTATATCCTTGTTAGGAGAACTGGGCGGAAGCGACGACGACCATGTTTTTAGCCATGTTTTTAGAATGTTTTTAGAACTGATGGAATCTTTAAGTGAACTAACAAATTGGAACGATTTAGAGAAACTAGCAATTGTTAAATCCCGTCTGCGCGGAAACGCAAAAAAAATCTTCATCGGCTCAAAAGGATCTGCGTAAAGAAACATCTTTCGAGACTTTCAAACAAAAATTCTTAGATTTTTCACCTCCGAACCTAATGTCACGACAAACCAAATTCTTTTTTCAACTGCGAAACAAACTAAGGGAGAAAATATTAAAGAATTAGCGCACAGAATTACTACATTAACTTTAAACTACGTGGGCGAAACACAGCTTAATGAACATACAGACGCAATTATGGACAAACTTAGCCTAAGTAAATTTTTGGAGGCAGTTGAGCCCGAATATCGGAAAGAAATTGTGAAAACCAACCCAAAAACTTTTAGGGATCCAGTAAAAATTGCTCAAAATTTAGAAGCGGCCAACCTTACAACAGCAGTTAATTTAAATAACATATCTCAATACAGCGATATTCAAATGTTCAAAAAAGAACAACAACAGTTTAATTCTAACTTACTTGAAAAAATAACACAAGAAATAAATAATCTTAAAATTAGAGAAAACAGAAACAATTATCAGATAACGGACACATATTCATGCAATTTTTGCGGTAAATTTGGACATTGTATGCAGGATTGCTGGCATTACATTAGAGAGAGAAATAAACAAACACACATCTCATTACAAAACAAACATAGTTTTTCGCAAAGACCAACAGAACATTATGCACGGAGGATTTCCCCCACCCGTCTCCAACCAAATTATGCGCAGAGGTTTCCCAATACGACATACAATGTACCCCCAGATAGATTTTACCCCTCACGTACTCAAGACTGTAGGGAGGAAAAGCAAACCTATGGAAACGAATATGTTAATGAAGGAAGAACAGCGAACCAGAAATATACATATAGGAATGACGAACGGAATTTCGAGGTCCCGCGTAACAGAAATGATTTTCAGAGGCAAAACCAAGATGAATTTAAATATACGGATAGCTCGGACAGATACGCCATTGGCAGGAGCGATTTTAGACGGAATTCAAATTTTAACAGAATTGATTCTAGACGAAATGCAAATTTTAACAGAAATTTAAACTAGAAGGGGAGATTGAGAATTTTCGTCAACAAAGGCGTAGAAATGGGATGCAGTCTCCTTTAAATAAAGATAATAAAATCCCTGTTAGAGATAGAAATTACATAGAGAATAATTCAGAAGAAGATCGATACATAGATAGAAATTACATAGAAAATAATCCAGGAGAGGTTCAGTACATAGATAAGAAGAATTCCAGAGAAGATAGAAATTTAAGGAATAGAGCAGGAATTAGGAAAAGGAATGTTACACATATAAATATTGAGAACGAGGGACAAAATGTTGGAAAATATAAAACTCAAATTGATAGACAAAATTTTGGTAATAACAGAACTCAAAATAGTGGAGAAAGAGAGGGCATTAAGGACAGGAAGCACAAAGTTGAACTTATCACGTCAGTTGGAGATGAATTAAAAACGGAATTACCCACGGTAGAAATTAAATTTCAAAACACTGAGACAAAAATTCTCTTAGACTCTGGCGCATCCATTTCAGTTTTGGCGAATGATATTTTCGAGAAAATTAAGGAAAATACTGCTGTAAAATATGTTTCAAGAGCGGTGACAATCACGACTCTTTCAGGACACAACATCGATTATACCAAGACTGTAGAAATTGGCTTCAAAATTAATAACCAAAAATTTAAACATATATTTTTTATAACTAGGTCACTTTTTCCTCTCACATATAAAGGAATTCTGGGATACGACATTATTCAAAAACATTCAGGGGTCTTAGACACACAGAGTAACGTATTAAAAATTGGTAATACAGAAATCCCTCTAAATACCCACAGTCAAAAATCACAGGAGAATCAAATTTACAATACTGTACTAAAACCTAACGTAACTAAGACAAACAGAAAGATTAAGTTAATGCCAAACCAGACAAAATTGATTTTTGTGGTGCCAGAAATTGAAGTTCAGGAAGGCACAGAAGTGTTATTTGAGCCGGCGGAGAAATCATACATAAATATGGAATATGGGGTTTACAAAATGACAGAGAAAGACATTTGGATCGATGTAAAAAATACCACTCAATCAGATATAACGTTAAACAAAAACATGATTTTAGGGTCGCTATCTGAAAAATTTGAAATTCAACAGGGTCAAATACAGAAAATAACGAAAAATTACAGAACCATACAGAGATAGTAAATTTAATACAAGCGACACCGGAAATTTTAGAACAGAGGAGGCGAGACATTAAACCTGACGATTTCAATCTACAACATATGAACGAAAACATGAAACAGGACTTCCAGGAATTTTTAGTAAGTACGCGGACATTTTTTCGAAGAGAAATTCAACAATAGGCGCTACGGACATAATACAACCTAATATCGAGTTAACACATAACCACGCGATTAAATCCAGACCATACGACATCCCATATTCACTACAAAATACGGCAAAAGCCCAGTTAAAGATCTAGAACAGGCAGGAATTATTGTAAAAACACAATCCAAATACGCCTGTCCAATGTTACTCGTAAAAAAGAAAAACGGAGAGCATAGATTATGCTTAGACCTCCGACTAATAAATAATATTTCAACTATTTTCCCTTATAATATTCCAAAAATTAATGAAGATGGCTCAGTTACAGAGGGGCGCACAGCAGGGCGTTCTTGGGGAGAGCTGACCCATGTCCGGTTCGGCGACAAGTGCATCCAAGATTGTGGGAACGCTGGCCCACCAGCCAGATATTAATTCTGGGGTGATCGCCGTCCTCCTGTCATCACAGCACCCAATAGCTGGACATAATTCCGAAATATCCAATGGAAATACCAGGGTCTTCAATTGGGGGAACCAGTAATAAACCTGGGGCTTAATTGTGTAGGAGGAGACATTTTTCGGATGTTCGAGAGAGTGTGAGATTTTTCAAAAAGAGCGGAGAGAATTGGTTTTTTTGCTTCGGAGAGAAAAGTTCTCCCAAAAGACGTAGCGATGACCGGCGTTTCCTCCGCGGTCGACGTGCCCCGCATCGAGTGACGATCCTACGATGAATTGAAGGTACGAAATGCATGTCTCTTATACTCTCAGTCTGTTTGACACTAATTTAGATAAGTTGGCGCTCTCTCGATATCTTATTCAATTTACACTTGAGTGAAATAATCAGAATGAATTTAATTGAAAACTTAAATGAAGGGGATTTAAATATACATACTTTAAATATTCATGATTTAGGAAATGTCAAACACGAATGTCAATGGAGAGTGATTATGATTTAGTAAGATTGTTAATTGAATTAATTAAATGTGTTCTTCTATTATTATTTTAATTTCCTTTCGTTAATAAATATATATTGTTAATGTTTTATATCATGTCCGTTGTCCTCATTTTCCAATAATTTGATTTTTATGTATTTTTATTCGACACGGCCAATGTCGGAGATTGTTTTTAATGAACAATACCACTGAATTATGCGTTCTGACCGGACGTGTGGTTAAAACCCACATAACAGAGACTTTCCGTGAAGATAAGCAAAGTGAAGGAATAACTCACGCGGGCAAAGACTTTCTTAAGTTTAATTTTGAAATTATTTTTATATACACATAATCTGTACTATATATCTGACAAAACAAGTAAAGGCTGCTGATATTTTGACTTTCTCATATTTTGCAATATTATAGTACAGAGACAGTATTGTTTTCCCAGCAATTTTCGATTTCGAGATTTTAATGTCAATATATGTTGACCTCATGAACACGTGTTAACTATTTTGGGAGGGAAGTCTGCCTGTCTCTATATCTGTTGTCAATTTTTCTCGTGCAAAATAGTTGTCACAAATATTAATGGATTTTCACAAAACTTTATAATCGACTTTCTTACCTGAATATGTAAAATTTTTGAAATTCGAAAGAAGTCTTCGAAATTTTATATTTACATAACATTACAGCATAGAACAAAATTTTACATAATCATGCATGTAAGAGGTTATTTATGACTCACTGATCACTGAACCTAATAGTTTAAAGCCTTGTAGTGAAAAACAGCAGTGATATAATTACTTTGTTTGTGACATAACCAGCCCTCCTCGGGGGAAGAGGTAACTCCGCAACGACTCAATTTCAGTATAAGATACCCCATCCATACATGTTATTCACATCAATATTTTGACTAATATCAAATGACTGAATACTTGAAATATGTTTAACCATAAATGAATAGACATCAGTGTTTAGGATTTGCTAGGAACTATCGAGAAAGAAGAAACTTTTTCTGTAAGAGGGAGTGTCTCTTGAAATAACATAGAGTATAAGTACCTTTCATGTATATAAAAAAGAAGAAATAACTTTAAAAACAATTGGGTCACAATTTAAAAGAAACCGTATTGCAATCCGACTAAAATTACGGTAGCAGCAATAACACAAAATCTGATGATGATCAAATTCATTTCTCTTTCTTTCATAATGCTGTGAATTTAATTGCACGAAATTATATGGGTACTATACCGAATTTGCAGTTTTAATTCAATTTTCTTTTTCATTTTTCATTTTCAAATGGCGGAGTTGCAGGATTGTCATAAAACCAAATATTTCTAGAACGCTTAATCTTAGAGTGATGGTGTTGATCTTATTATTTTCTTTGTAAAATATTAAAATTTCTTTATAAAATAGTCTTTGTATAAAACAAGAGTTTAATTAATGCTTTTAAGCATATTTATCTTTTATTTTATATTTATTTGGTGTTTAATTTAGTTTTTAATAGCTTTCACTTTCTCATGCTATAGAATATGATATAGAGAAATTACTGTTTTCACAAGAATTTTCGATTTCGAGATCTATATGCCAATCTATGTTTAGGACCTCCCAAATACGTTTCAACTATATTTAGAATGCTGGCTGTCTGTCTGTCTGTTTTTCATGGAACAATTTAGGAAGAGCCAGGAATCAAACTGGGGTCGTCGAGTGCAATCCCCGTGCGATAATCATTGGTCTGTCCCGCTCTATGAAATCAGTTCTGTATTATAATGTTGTGCAATGTCCTCCCCCACCCCCACTATATTGCATTATCCTTCTGAAATTAGCATCAAGTGTGTAAATATGCCATCTCCGTCTGTGTGTCTTATTATCACACTCTATTCGCTCTTTCATGGTGTTGCATTTACTGTGTCGGGTATAACATATATTGTCACAAGTATCGATAACCTTTCTCCCCATTATGGAAGGCTGATTCCCTGAAATTTTCAGTAACATACTTGTAAATGTTTTACAGTGTACAAAACATAACCCGAATTATACGTTTGGACCTGATATATCTTTTGTTCTAACCATTAGTACTTCATCAACTTTATCCAAATATGATCAAACTGTATTAAAAATAACAACGTATAAATTAATTTATAATTAATAAAAAACAAAAACGTAAAGTAAAAGGAACCCGTTTCTGGAAGCTCTATGAGCTAGCTTCATCACGTAAATTCAAATAATATTCGAACAAACTACTTTAAATATATTACCAAATGACATTAAAATATAATTAAAAGTGAAGGAAATTTAATGATTTCTGTAAATGGATTGATTGTTCCACTAATCATAATCCGAATTATACGTTCGGATCCGAATATATCCTTTGGTCTAACCATTAGTACTCCATTAACTATACCCTATAAAATATATTGAATACCATATACCTATAAAATATATCGAACAAAACAATGAAGAAAATAATTCAAAATTAATAAAAAAATAAAGGAAGAAAAACAGTTTTTGGAAACCATATGAGCTAACTTCATTATCTAAAATCAAATAACATTCAAAGGAACTGCTTTAAATATATCACTAAATGACATTCGAATATAACAAGAAATGAATGAACTTTAATGGTTTCAAAAAATGATTATCATGGTTGTGGAAAACAACTGAATTCACCCAAATCAAATAAATAACAACATATTATTTATGTTTTCACTTCATTTCTCAGTGGGCATTAATGCCTTATATGGAACAATAAATTTTTATACAAACCTTTCAAAAGTATAACAACCTGGAAATACTTGCGAAGAAACACTTCTATGTATTAATAAATAATCTAGATAATCTAGCGGTTTTTCAAACAAATTTAAACTGCACTTACACGACTGCGGTAATCAATTTTTCTCCTGACAATATGGGAAGAAATCTATAGTTAGATTGAAGTTATCGAACTTTTACCGCTGCGTATTGATATATTGGGAAATTGCAAACGTCTTGACAATCTTTATGAGAGAGGACACAACTGTGGGTTAAATTCAACAAACTTGACTCAAAGTTTTTATAAGCACATGGTTTCGGAAAAATTACTGTCGCAGTTTTAAGTGTTGTTCATTTGATGAAACTTATTGTTTTCATTTGTTATATATGAAGTTGGAAAATAAGAGAATTTGCACGTTTTGTGTCATATTGTATTATATAATTTACAGGGTACATAGGAATGTCTATGTACCCAAACAACTTTGACAGGAAAGGCTTATGAATGTAAACTTTAGGTCTATGTATAGCAAAATGACTATGCCCGATCGAATAAAAGTGATTGCATCGCTCCCTAGAGGAGAATTTAAAACGTTGGTTATAACAAACATAAGAGCAAAGTGAGATTGACTAAACAATCCAATTACCTGATGTAGAACATTGTTGATGAATAGAAGTCGCCATTAAAACTGTTACAAAAAGCATTTATTTCACACAATATGGCTATTGGCGAATGGCTATGCCTGTCCTTGCTTATAAAATTTCCTCAATTTTAGAGATTGAGGAACCAAGACTGAGTTCCGTTATCGTATTTTGAATTGCATTAATTTATTTTATACATATATTTTTTATTTATTTTATGCACTTATTTTTATTTATTTTATGCATTTATTATATTCATTTATTTTATGCACTTATTTTTATTTATTTTATGCATTTATTTTTATTTTATTAATTATTTTATTTATTTATACATTTATTTTTATTTGCATCATTATTGACGATTGGGATTAGTCTATTTGCAGGCTCACATAATGATTGGGCCATGTTCGAAATGAGGAAACAATCAGAAGGGCGTGAAGACAGATAGACAGATTGGCCTAAATTTGAAGACACAAGAAGGAACCTAGATTCTAGGGTTCATCAAAATATAGGTTCTTCTAGGGCCTGGAAGAACCTTAGTTTAAAATGAAACTATACAAAAACTATCCATCAAAATTTCTGGAAAAAATTCTTGATGGATAGACAAACAGATGGATTATCAATTTTATTTATAGACATATTTTATACAAAATCTTATAAGAATCTTATAGACCTTCATAGTAACAGAATATATGAAATATATAAACAGTTTGTTAACTAATCACAAAAGCTAACAAACTGCAAGTCAAATTAAAAATATTTTTAATACTGAACTATTTCAATTTTCTATTCAAATTTCCTTTTTACTGATGTGGATTTTAAATGACAGAAGGACTAATTTTTAATGAGGTTGAGTTATAAAAATGCTTTAATGTGCATTTTTTCTTCTCCAAATCTTCGAAATTTGTTAATCAGTAAGAAAAGCCATATGTAGGACACATTAATTTGTACACATTTTGTATTATGCTTTTTGTAAAAATAATTTATAACCAGGAATCTTACATAATCGGATCGAAATAGGAAAATAATTTGCCTTTAAATATCTATCAATAATTTATTTGGAAACTTTATTTTTCAAAAAAGGAAATAGCATCTTCAAGAATAAGAGAAGGGGATTTACATATAGAGTGAAAGCTATCGTATTCATATATTGGGAATGAAAATGCTGGCTTTTGTGACAGCTTACATTATTGGATGTTTCTTCAACGACGTTTTGATGTTTGTCTATTTGAAAGTGGCAACACCCGAGCGAAATTCAAGCGACGGTGAGACGTTTATATTAAAATATCTATGGAGTTTACGAAAAATTGAAAAAATACGAAGAAATCTCCCATACATTGAAATTAGTTTACTGTGAAAAGGTAATTAAAACTATTTACATGAGTTTGTATAGTTTCTGAAAAGTATTTGAAAGAATAGATTGAATTTATTTGAATGCAAATATAGCAGCGGTTAAGAAAAATAAATAAAATCACTTCTATTAATATAATGTTATAGTAAATCCAATGGAAGAAGGTTTGTGGTTAAAATTGAAACAATTTTGTGGATTTTGCAGTGCACATATTTATAAAAGTGAAAATTCTAAATGCATTTGCAAGCTAAAATATCTCCTGAAATACTCGGTCTGTAGCCGAAGCTTTTCTGAGCAATGAAGCTGAGTCTATTTGATATTGGAATATAATTTTTATTTTTATAGAGTGAATTGCGATATAACGAGAATGTGAAAACATGTTTCTGCCTGTTTGTGTATATGTTTATCACTACCGCTTATTATTCTTGAACTGCTCACCGAGTTTGCATAGATTTTTACTTGATCTCTTAAACTTTATTAGAAGCAGGTTGATGGCTAAAAATGTTTCTGATTTTACTCCGCATGATATATAAAAATCTGATGTGGGCAGAACATGACTTTCTTTATATAATGCAATGAATTTACTACTTTTACAGTAAAAAAAAAAATAGGTTACTCTTATAGTAGACGCTTATATTCTTTCCAAGATATTGAATTTTCGTCAATTAGTCGTCATTTTTATCCATCTGGCGAGATTTTAGCTAATTTAACAACATTTTAACAAACGCCAGGTTGGCCACATTCCGCCAAATTCGTTGACAAAATCTCGCCAAGCATTATGGACGTAGAGATAAGTTATTCTTATAGCAGATAAATGAATATTGCCGTTCAAAAACAACAGTATTATTCAAAGTATCTTTCCTCATGAATGGAACAAGCAAGATCCAGGAGAATAATGTCACCAAAATTATTGCATGATATTACATATGAAAAGTAAACATATCAACAGTTAATATTTTTTTTTAATTTATGGGATTTTTTAATAAATTTATTTGAAAAATGTGCAATATCTCGAGAACGGTTCATGTTAGCGTTCTAAAGTTTATGTCAATCGTATTCTAAGAAAAAATTACATAAGAAATGTCTATTTGTGTAACTTTAATAAAGATTTTGATTTTTTGATGATTTTTTTTAAATTTCATTCGAAAATTTAGAGAGGTTCTGAACATTCGAATGTGCTTAAAAACAATAGTTTTCCAGTATTCACAGATTGTAATTTTTGTAACAAATTTCTTTCGAATCGTTCCATTCGTTAGTAAGATATCCTCTACACAGACTCACTGACACACACACATACTTTCACACAGACATCACCTTGAAAATGTTCAATTCGTGATCAGGGATGCTTGAAACGTGCTCTCCCATCGAAAACTCGAATACGAAACTTTCGACCCGGTCACAATACTTTCCTTATACATTATACTATGTATATAAGGTAAGTAAAAATGAATATAGTGGTCGGTAGTGTAATGGATATTGTAGTCAGTAGCATTGATGAAAATGAAATTAAGAACGATAAATTACAGAACGCTCTATATTCATTTCTCATAACTCGCCGTTTTTATCTAGACTTTTATACAATAGTCTTCTTATAATTTAAAAAAATCTGATGTGGGCAGCACATGACTTTCCTTATATAATACAATAAATTTGCTACTTTTACAGTTAAAAAATGTTATTCTTATAGTAGATACTTATATTCTTTCCAAGATATTGAATTTTCTTCAATGAATCGTCATTTTCATTGATATAGCTTCATTTCTATCCATTTGGCGAGATTTTCGTTAATTTGGCAACATTTAAAAAAATTGCCAAGTTGGCGGCATTCTGCCAAATCCGTCTACAAAATCTCGGCGAGCGTTATGGACGGCGAAATAAGTTATTTTTACAGCAGATAAATGACTATTGGTGTTCAAATACATAAGTATTACACAAAGTATCTTTTCTCGTAAATGAAACAAGTTAGATCCACGAGAATGATATCACCAAATTTATCGCATGATATTACATATGAAAAGTGAACATGTCTCTTAAGAGTTAATATTTGCTTTTATTTTACTTGAGTTTCTGATAAATTTATTTGAAAAATGTGCAATATCTCGAGAACGCTTAATGGTAGGGTCCTACAGTTTGTGTCAATCATTTTCTAATGAAATATTACATAAGAAATGTATTTGCGTAACTTTATTAAAGGTTTTGCTTTTTTTTATGGATTTTTTCAAAATTTCACTCGAAAATTTGGGGGGGGGGGTCTGAACATTCGATTGTGTTTAAAAACATAAGCTTCCAGTACCCACGTATTGCGATTTTTGCACCAAATTTCATTCGAATCGCTCCATTCGTTCGTGAGATATCGTCTCCACAGACTCACTGACACACACACACACAATCACACATACTTTCACACACACAGACATCACCTCGAAAATGTGCGATTCGTGGTCAGGGATGCTTGAAACGTGCTCTTTCGTCGAAAACTGGAATTCGAATTTTTGGCCTCGTCACAATACTTTCCTTATACATAATGTATATAAGGAAAGTAATAAGTACTGACGAGGTGATGACATGTGACATAATAAATACACGCACGAAATAGATATTAAGTGAAAAGGGCTCAATTTATGTGTCACAATATTCATTTTCAAGATAAATATTTCGTTAAAAATGCAATCTATTTTGTTTTATCATGTTTAAATGCAGTCGAGAGAAAATGTCTTCTTACATCTAACCGTGGAACAACAGGAATTGAAATACCAGTTTTTGTTCAACAGCTTTATCCGATATACAGGGTGGTCATAAAAAAACTTTCTCGATATATGAACCCCTAGCGGCCTGTCCGCTCAACCAATCGAAAGGAAATTTCAGATATTGTCATTTGAAGATATGCACTCGAGAGCATTCGAGATGAATATAGCTCTCACGGTTACGGTTACAGTGAAAAAATTTCGAAACTTGCGAATGGCAACACCCACTTTTTTCCTGCGCAAATTGATCAGCGCATTGAGAAACCATAAATAGCGTTGGAACGATACACATATGACGGAAATTAGCGGCGTAAAACATTTGAAAAGAACAGCATTATAAAGGACCGATGATAACACAGAAAGGAGGTGCATTGACGCACTTTGCATTATTCACAGGGATAGACAGTAGAAGCATCAATCACAGAACACAATATGTAAAGCATTGCTTGTAGAAAACCTTTAATAAGCAGTGTGGGAAGATTGTTTCTTCAATCAGGTGTTCAAACGTGCCAACAAGATGACCGAGGTGAATTGATAAAGCTGTTTTATCTGAAAGGGGAAAATTCTGCCCAAGCAGTGCGAGTTTATCGGCGAAATCATAAGCTAAGAAGAGGCCCATGTTCCGTACGAACTGCACGTGATTTGGTAAAAAAAATTGAAACTGGATGCACTTGTGATAGACCGTGATCCGGAAGAAAGACCGCGTCCTCAAACTTCTGCGCTCTGTTCTGCGGATGTTTCCTTATCGATTCCAGCGCGTCCAGATGTTGCAACCTGGAGACAAGCAACAGCGTGTCGACTTTGCGAATTTTTTCTTCATCAGATATGATGAAGATAGCAGGTGGCCGCTGCGTATATTATGGACGGATAAGGCACATTTCTCCTTAACTGGGAACGTAAACTCCAAAAACTGTGTTCACCGGGCTGACGAAAATCCTCACGATGGGGCACCAGTGCCTTTACACAAAGCTAAAGTGACTGTGTGGTGCGGCAGCGCATGCACATTCGTTCTCGGTTCGTACTTCTTCGAAGAAGTCACTTCCAATGGTAAGCAAAAGTGCTCCATCACAGGTGCTCGGTATAAAACAATGATGCAGAATTACGTAATTCCAGAACTGCAGCAGCGAAATGTCGTTAATTGCATTATATGGATGCAAGATGGTGGTCCTCCACACGTCGCTATATGTGTTCGACAAGTGCTGCAACAGAACTTTGGTGATAGAGTCATCTCCCGTAACTTTGCAGTTTCGTGGCCACCAAGATCCCCCAGCTTCATTCCGATGGATTTCTGGTTCTGGGGTTATCTGAAATCTAAGGTGTACACATCAAATTCACGAGATTTGTCAGAATTGAAAGATGTCATAAAACGTGAAGTTATACAGATTCCTCCTGCGATGTTACGTTCGTCATTGTTGTCAACAATCTCCCGCATGCAATGCGTTATCGTCTGCGAAGATGGGCACGTTGAAAACTTGTAATTCCAATAAAAGTTTTTTTTATCCCTCTCCTCTCTTGTGTTGTCATTGGTCCTTTACAATGCTCTTCTTTGTAAATGTTTTACGCCTCCAATTTTCGTCATACGTGTATCGTTCCAACGCCATTTATGGTTTTTCAATGCGCTGATCAATTTGCGCAGGGAAAAAAAAGTGGGTGTTGCCATTCGAAAATTTCGAAATTTTTTCACTGTAACCATAACCGTGAGAACTATATTATTTGAAATCATCACAATCTCGAGCGCATACCTTTAAATAACAATATCAGAAATTTCCTTTTGATTGCTTGAGCGGATAGGCCATTAGGGGTTCATATATCGGGGAAGTATTTTATGACCACCCTGTACATATTTTTTCCACTAATTTGTTCAGCTTAATTGCAAGCAGGTTTGTAGATAAAAAATATTTCCGATTGTTCTCCGGATCCGATTGTTCTACCGCGTTAATTTATAAAATTAGCAATCGGATATGCGCTTGCAAGCTAAATATCTCCTAATATACGTAATCTTTCTGATAAAATTTTTGTTCATGCAGCGATATACCTAATACAGTGAATGCTCTGATATAACTTTTATCGTCATACACTTAACGCGGTTAAAAACAACGATGATTAAATTACCTGTTTTTATCTGTCTGTAATGACCGCTTATAACTTTAAAGTGGCTCAACAGATTTAGATACCTTTCTCACTATTTTCATAAGCCTAAATGGGAGCAGGTTTAGGTCGAAAGTTATTTCTGAATATGTGCCGCGTTAGAATTTAAAAGTAAAAATGTGAATTTGGATTTCAAACCTCTATCTTGAAATACTCTATCGATTCCGATAAAACAATTTTACGTAATGCAGCACAGAGTACTGGGAACATTAAGATAAGTAAGTTTTACCTTTCAAAACCTAATTTCGGAACAACGGGATTCAAAACTTATATTTTTCCTAGATTTCATAACAATTTATAACTCAAAAGCAACTCTGTTGTTTTATGTACTCTTTTAACTGATTTGTTAAGTTTAATTAGGAGCAGGTTAACGGTTAAATCTATTTCATATTTTGTAGCAGAGTTAAAATTAAAAATAATTTTAAGGTTAATACGACGCTCATATTCTATGCAAAAATGAGTTATCATAAAAATCTACTTCTACGAAATTTCAATTTATTTTTATATTTTGTTCAAAGAGGGCGTAGCGGGTTGCATATTTCAGGGTTACCTGTATTTTGGCTGTATGTTTCGTTAATTTAAACCAGAGTATTGCATCTGAAATTCCGCGCAACGCTGAGTATTCGCTGCTTGTAATCTATAAATTGCTTCACATGCATTGCCATATAACTCTTGCGCTCAGATATTCATAAACTGATTCAAATGAATTTGAGTAAAAACATTTTTGCATTTAATCCAGCTCTTTTAAGTGTATGTTGTCTTCGAGATTTAGTCACTTTTTAACCACTTTCATTTTTTTTTTTTTGCTTCAAGTTCTTGAAGAAATCGCTATCAAAACATGTAAAGGGTTGAATACTTATGATTGTAAGAAAATCATCGTTTATAATCCATATAAATAAAATAGAAAATCTGTCTGTCTGTCTGTCTGTCTGTTTGTTTGTCCCATTATAACGGGAGAACGGCAGAACTGAATTTGATGAAATTTCGGTGGTAGCCTTGAAATATCTCCACTCAAAATTTAGTCTATGTTTGAGTTTCTACGACCAGTGGTTCTTGAGATATTAGTGATAAACGAAACTTTCGTTTGTCTCATTATCACGGGAGAACGGCTGAAATGAATTTAAAGAAATTTTTTGGGTAGCCTTGAAATAACCCCACTTGAATTTCTCCAAGTTTCGAGTTTCTAAGAACAGGGGTTGTTGGGATATTAATGAAAACCGAAACTTTTTCCTAGGAATTCTACTGCCTAATTCCCTGGCATTGCATTATATAAGGAAAATCATGTGTTGTCCATATCAGATTTTTTTTATCATATGCGTGTTTAAGAAGCATTTTGAAACTTTTCAATTTCGGAGGGGTGATGCACCCCACCATGAGTGCGACAGGGGAAAACCCTCATCTCTATGTGTCTGTTACTCTCTACATTGTTTGGCAATATGAGCAAATTTGAGGAAATGTGTCGCCAAGTTAATAATCATTCAGTGTGTCTGAAAATATATACTACAAAAACCCATATATTTATGTTTACCTATTTATGTTTATCTGTATTTCCACGCCATTCCACAGCTGTATTTGGCTTAAAAACAGAACGAGCAAACTTACATGAGGGTCAAATAAAAAAAAACATTTAGACAAAGGCTTTCAATCATTAATTTTCTTCAAAATTCATTGTTTTCTTTTGTTTCAATCTACCAAAGTGAATAAAAATACCTACTAAATTTAACTTTCGGTTCATTCACTAGGTTTAAAATTAATCGGTGTGAGATGAATGAAACTGTTCATTATCTTTATTCTCAAGGGGGAATAAAGATACTCATTATTAAATCATTCATAAATAATGCATTCCTATGACGGACCGAAGACGGGATAACGTAATAAAGGTTAAAATTCAAGAAATTAAAGTATATCACAAAAGATAACACATATGAAATCTAGACTTTCTGGCTTCTACGGTTTTCAAGTTATTTCTCAAAACGAGTATATTCTATAGGAGGGACCGAGACAGGTTAGCCTGATAAGATTCAAAATCTAAGATAAATACTGATAATTAAAATATACCACAAAATACAAAAAACGTATTTAATTTGGAGTTGCTAGCTGCCCCGGTCATCAAGTTATACTCGAGAATGGGTTCGTTTCCCAGGCGACGCCAGGACGGACTTTCTCCATAAGGATCAAATTGAAAATAATCAAAATGTATCACAAAAAACAACGACATACCAAATTTCATGATGCTGAGCTTAATGGAAAGTGATTTATTAGAGCCTCAAAAATTTGAATCACGCTGATAAATAACCACCAAATCAAAAGTTTGTAAAAGGTAACTAATAAGAAAATACGGTAACAATGTGAGGAAAATTTTGATAAGTTACATACCGAAAGTTGTATCGATAAAATGTATGTATCGTGTTAGTTAAATGTATCAATATAAAATGCCGATCTATATAAACAAACTGTTATTACTAGTCTAAAAGTGAAGAGCGAAGAAAGAATGTGAGTAACTCTAAATGAGACATGACCAGAAAACTATCAGTATCTCTGATCTAAACTCACATTTCATTCAAGAATTTTTCATGCCAGTTCGATGGGTCACAAAAGAATACATATTGTTTTTATCAAAACGAACCCTAGGGATAGTAAGAATCTTCAAATTTAGTAACACATAGCTCTGGGCGGAGATTTAAAGTCCCTTTATAAATCGTGCAAATGCTTTGAAAACTTTGTCGTGAAATCTAAAAAATATACAGGAAATGTGGAAATAGGATTTACATATAGAATGCTGCGAAACGTTTGAATATTTTATAACCTGAAGTATTCCATTTTCTATTTATTTTAAAAACACTTTAATAGAATATGAATATTTTATGAATTATTTGTAAACATTTCCCATGCAGATAAAATGCAGATATATTAGAATTATATATATATATATATATATATAATAGTTTGAAAGTCCAATGAAAGAAAAGTGAAAAGCTGCAAGTCGATAAACCTAACTTTCTAAATCAACCACAAAATAAAAGTATAGAACAGCAAATCTTCAATCAAATGGAAATAAATATATAAATTACGAGTCAACAAGTTAAAGAAAATCAACAAACTTCAATAGTATGGAGGAAACGAATATAGAGAAACATAAAACATCAAGCATTATTGCTATACACGTGGACAAGGTCTAGGCCTTATAAAATGGAAATGTTCACTTCACAAAACTCTTCTACTGGTTCAAGTATTTTGACGAAGCAAACACAAAAAATGTATGTTTCTGAAGTGTTTGCCACATCATGATGAAGGATCACGCGATTCAGCTGAAACTTAAAGCAAATGCAAATTAGGGTTTGCTTTGCAAATGATTAGAATTTCAGAGTCACTGCGCATACGTGGGCTGAGCAGCGCCCTCTGAACTTATGTTTTAGCCATATAAATAAAGAGCTGTATGTAGCAGGACGTTGAAAATAGTCTATGGTTGTATGCCAGCGGCAAACCTTTCATGAGGTGCTACTATGTCTCTACGATGACAGACGGCGCCATATGAGCAAGTTAAGGGTCGAATGATCGGTCTTCGTGAAGGGTTTTTTACTTACCGTGAAATAGCAGTTCGGAGACAGCAGTGCGGACCTGGCCTACCTCTCGGTTTACAGGTTTTGTTCCGCACCCCTGAGGACTTACGAACCCACATGTTTAACGTAGTCGTACTCCGCGTGAACACGGCGGCAGTTTTCTCTTTTTCCAGCGGAGGGAATCGAACTCGGGTTTATCGAGTGCAATTCCCGCGCGCTGACGAGTGAACTACGGCGGCCGTGCAATAGCAGCTCGGATGGAGCGCAATGCTACGGCAGTGATGCTAGTGGGAAGCAGTGTACTGAAGAGAACCGGACAAGTTGCAAATCCGGCAGTGGAATGATGAATCCGAAATGTCATGTCAACATGGGAAGATATACACCTCATCCGCATGGCAGTGGTGGACCAAACAGATTCATCTCGACAGTTGGCAGGTATAAAAGAATAATTTTTAGCTATCACTACATTCTTGGTCATATGTGACTAAAATAAAATCGTGGGACGCCCATAAAATAAATTTGATATGAATGCTTATTGTTTAGTATAGGGTGATGTTGAATATATTCCTTTCCTTATATGCATAGTATAATGTATAAGGAAAATATTGGAACGGGGTCGAAAATTCGAATTCGAGTTTTCGACTGGAAAGCACGTTTCAAGCCTCGATGAATCAGACGTTTTTGAGGTGATGTCTGTCTGTGTGTGTGTGTGAGTCTGTGGAGATGATATCTCAATAACGAATGAAGCGATTCGAACAAAATCTGCTACAAAAATCACAATCAGCGAATACTGGAAGTCTGATGTTTTAACACGCAATCGAATGTTCAGAACTCTCCTAAATTTAAAAATGAAATTTTGAAAAAATCATCAAAAAATTAAAACATTCGATAAAGTTACATGAATAATCATTTCTTATGCAATTTGTCATTAGAAAACGATTGGCATAAACTTTAGAACACTATCATGAATCGTTATCGAGGTATTGTACATTTTTCAAATAAATTTATCAAAAAATCATATAAAATTCATAAAAAATATTAATTATTATGAAATTTGTTAACTTTTCATATGTAATATTATGCGATAAGTATATTATCATCATTCTCGTACAGAATTCTAGCACGATAGAAGACACTTCACGGTGACTTACATAAGAATTGCTGAATGTTTTTCACACAAAATTATTTAGCTCTGGAGTCTGGAATACAAGTTATATGAATGAAATATTTATTTATTTTGCATAGAGAATCAGATGATTTATATTTCGATAGAGTTTTAAATATTTAAGTATAATAAATTACTGTAGTACCGTGATAATGTAAAAGATATCACCACTGAATGTATCACATTTTAGAGATTTTTAAATGAAATTGCATTTCTGTTGTAAAGTGTTTCATAATCAATGCTTATGCATGATTGATCTTTCTTGTTATATTTGAAACCATGAAACTTCATCGAAAAGTATGAACTTTATTCAAATAACTTCATCGGAATATAAATCGCCTGGCTCTATGTAAATGTAGTAAGTATTTCATTCACACACTCCTTTTATTCATCACAAAACTATAATGATTTATATTACTTTAAAACTTAAAACCATGGGGTAAAAGTACTTACTAACTGTATGCTTAAAACTTCATTGCAAAAGTCAAAGCTTTAAAATTTTCTGCTTCTCTGTGTAAAATCAATGAATACTTCTTTCATATCAGCTTTATTTCAGACTGCAAAACTATATAATTTTGTGTTAAAATAATTCAGCAATTCTTTTACAACTCATCTTACAGTTTGATCCGTTTACATCTTGAATATGGTATAATTAGGCTTCGTTGTAGAAATAATCTAAATTTGATGATCATTTAAACTGAAAAATATAGTAACTTCGTTGGCGCAGAATATGGATGCAGAGAAGAAACGCAAAAATAAAGCAGTTTTAGACGGATGCATCACTCAATATAAATTGAAAAAAACTTTAAAAATCACGATTCTGATACAAGATGGATGTCATATTTCATTTTGAAGTGACCTTTTCGTATTTTTTGGGTCTCATCAGCTGTCTGTCTGCCTGCGTAATGTATGTATCCACTCTAACTCGAAAACTAATTGATGAAATTTTACAAAATGTGGTAGATAAGTCACTTCTGTGTTACCTTGATGTTGATTAGATTTTGCTACGAATCGAGAAAAATGGAACCTGAGTTTTTTTTCGAAAAGTTCCGAAAAAATCGCATGTATTCAGCTGACAAACTAATTGACCAAATTACCCAAACTATAAGTTGTTTGTTGGATCCTGTGGTGCTGGGTAACTAATTGGAAACAAAGAATCTGCCTTTTTTTTGCGAAATGGCCTGCAAATCTAAAATAAAATACTACATATGCACAAAAGTATCAATTAATTGCTTGTTTTATACGTAATTTTTGACTACAAAATGGTTAAGACCCACCCCACTACTTTAAAATGGACCATTTTCGAGATATTTAAGTTTTTAATTTTGAGAAATTGGAAACAATTTTCACTGTAATTAAAAATCTGTTTAATGAAATTTGTTAAACCTTAATAGCTAAGTACCCTGATGGATATCCCGATGCTGATTAGATTTTGACATGATTCGAAAAAGTATGACAGATTCTGTTCTTTTTACGAAATGCCCAGCAAAGGTAGTTGTTGTTGAGACCCAGACCGTCCGACCTACCATGAAGGTGTAAGGTAACTGTTTTGGACGGCCGGGAAATGCCACCCAATTTAGACCGAAACCCAGTGGGAGAGGCATCCTCAAGGACCGTACCTTCCTTCCCCTACCACCAACCTCTCGGAAGGACTTACGGACCCACATGTTTAACGTGATCGTACTCCGCATGAACACGGCGGCAGTTGTGGCAGCGTGCAAATCCAGCGCGCAAACCACCGGGCTACCGCGTCCGAAAGGTGCCAACAGCACGCGGTGTTCCCAGGTGGTCACCCACCCAAGTACTAACCGCACCCGATGCTGCCTGACTTCGGTGATACGACGAGAACCGGTGTTTTCAGCACGGTACGGCCGTTGGCCTCCAGCAAAGGCAGTGGAAATCTAAAATAAATGATTAAAATTGTTGAAATACATTAAGTACTTGTTCTTTATGTAAATTTTGACAAGCTAATAAGACTGAGCCCATGACTGTAGGATGAGTTAAATTGACTGTAGAATGATTGTTAGTTTCCAAATAAAACGATGCAATAGAAAGGCAAATTGGATATACTAACAGAAAAGTATCCACGCTATTTTCTGCAATTAAACCATATTTCATGTATAATGAAATAATGAGTTACAAAATGAGTTTGAATCGTCAGGGAATGTGATGTGCGGTACACATCACGTTTTTAGTTTCTTTGCAACATATGGTAATGTATAAGGAAAATATTGGATTCATGTCAGAAATCTCATTTCGAGTTTTTGACGGATCTGCACATTTCGATACCTTTAAAAAATTCAAAAATTAATGTTAGACTAGTGTCTGAGTTCATTATGTGTTTCTCTGTGTGTGTGTATCCCTCGTTCCCCCCGGGGAGGCCAACTCTTCAAGTGGTGTATGGATCCTAGCTCTGTAGCTGTGATCCGAGACCTGGGGGGGGGGGGGAAATAAATCGGGTTATCTGGTTGTCGATGAACCGTCCTTCGAACCGGTGAGGTAATCAGGCCCCGACTCTTCCGGGTGGCTGTGACCACTGGACTGTGCCTATTCATGGCCTGGGCCAAGGTCTGGGCGGTGACTAGGTCTGGCTTAGATGTTCTTCGGATCCTCCTCGGTGAATGATTCTGCCAAGAACGTGGCCCCTGGTTATGGTTTTGTTGGATGAAAGATTTACCTGTTTGCTCCTTGGCGGTTAATGGGCGTAAACCTTGCGGTCGCCTCGCCATGTAAGATTGAATCTGTGTGTGTGTCTCTGGGTGTCTGTGTGTATGTCTGGCAATGTATTTATCCATTCTAATTCAAAAACTAATTGACCACTTTTCGTTAAATTTGGTAGATGAGCCAAGTATAGGGTAAGCTGATGATATTAAAATCGTGGTACGATTCGGATTAAGTAAATCTGACTATTTTCACAAAATGGCCAGCAAGAATTATATGTATCGATTTTAACTCAAAAAGTATAACATTCAAGATTTCACAAAATTTAGTATATATGCCACTTATGGGTTATCCTGGTGTTGATCAAATAATGATACGATTCGGAAAAAGGAATCTGCCTTCTTTTGCAAAACCGTCAGCAGATCTAATATATCCGATTTAAAATAAAATGCAACATATGCTCTAATGTATCAATTAAATGATTGCCCTTTATGCATAATTTTTAACCACAAAATAAATAAGATCAACCTCATTACTCTATAATATAGACAATTCTCGATATATATGAATAGATGAGTTGCACCGACGTCACATTCACCGCCATACTCTTTGTAGACGCCGTCCGCCATCATTGTATTCTTTCAATGTTAAAGTGTTAGTTGTTAACATGATATAGCGATTTTTTCTTAATATAGAAAGGTTTACAATATGAAATTATCTGATTACGCGGAGAAAGTGCTTTTAGAAAGCCAACAGAGGTATAGAGAAAAATTAATTATTACGAGTTTATCTGACGATCCATGTATTATTCCAATACAAAGTTTTACTCAATCGCCTGTTCTGGTACCATCAGTCAAATGGTCTGATGTAACGTTATATTTTACAGTTACTCCAAGTCAGGCTACAAAACAGACGTTTTTCACTGTAGTTAAGGAAAAGTAAATGAAATTTCTTAGAACTTGATATATAAGTCCCTTAATATTTATTCTGATGACGATTAAATTTTGATGTGATTCGAAAAGAAGGACCGATTATTTTTTTGCGAAATTACTCGCAAAGATAGTGAAAATCTGAAATAAATGATTAAAATTGTAAAAATTGCGGGGATTCGTTATGGAAATCTGCGAATTTCATTTCAGCAGAAGCAAACTCTCGTGGTTAGCGAGATCTATTTATAAGGCTGAATTTAAGTTTTGGGAGAAAAAGAAAAAGAAGGAAATGGGTTTTTGGCAAGGGAATTTGAAAAGAGTTTCGGCAAGAAAATTTGGCAAATTTGGCTGAAGAAAACCATGTTACGAAATTACCGTGTACTGTGGATATCAAGAATGTTCATCGTCGTCATATAGTAAATAATAAAAAATAATATTTAAAATATCAAACGTAAACAAAAACTATTTTGAAATTTTAACTATTGAAAATACATAATGACATTTTTTACTATACAAATTATTGAAAAGTAAACAAAATGTTTTCGAATTTAAATGATCGAAGAATGAGCAGACGACTTATAAACGAATAGAATTAAAAGTAACAAATGAAACATAAAGTAATTGAGAGTAAAAATGACCTTCGTAAATTCACGTTATTCAGAATTACACAAAAGTACCTAAATTATTAATTAAGAAGGAGTACAAAAATGAATTTAACAAGCGTTTTCGTGATCGTACCGTATTAAAGAATACCAGAAAGGAGTCAATAGCCAATTTTCTTACACATTAAATACCATATCTCCCTCTAAGTTTTTCTTTTTATTTCAATAATTTTTACAAATTTTAATCTTAATTTTAATTCTAATTTTTTTCTTACAGGTCTTTTTTCATTTTCTTCTCTTTGTCTTTCTTTTCCTTCTTAAAATTCATTTCATTTTGTATATTTCGAAATTTTCTTTTGAAATTATTTTCTTAAAATTATGCTCCTAAAATTTGATTTTGCATATTCAAATTTAAATTTTAATTTTCCCAACAATTTCATCACACACAATAACCTTCTTTCCCAACACTGCCGAGTTGGGTGTTCCGCTAAAAATCATTCTATTCTAATATGTAGAACAGTTTGTCTAGCTTATTCTTCCGTTGTTATTTTTCAATGATCTAAAAAATACAGTACGGTCGGGGATGAGGACCAAGCTGTGCGTTATGGCTGGGTATCTTAATATACTGAAGATATCCTTTCCCAACCATACTTTTAATTACTTAATACTCAGTAGGTGAGTAGCATGGTCTGGGTTCTTAAAGAATCATACATGAAACTGAAAAGAAAAAAGAATCCTGTAATCATTGAACCGCTGTGAGCAACCCCCAGGGGAGACCAGATGGCTGACCCTCAATCCTAAGTGATATAACACACTGTCATATGCAGGAAGGTCCGCAACTGCAACACCAGATCAACCCAGTTATATCGCTGATGAGCATATGCATACGAACGAGGCAAATCTTAGTCTCACAGACTTTTAATTGCGAGGATCCAGGCTCTTTATGGAGTGCTGTTGTTTCGTTGTTTGCAAACCAATAACTAAGTCGTAATTAATAGCCGCAATACACAGCATTTATTTTTTTACTAGTGATATACTTACTGCCTGTTAGGATAAATTGCTGCTACGTGCATTTCTGCCCTGGCATTTCTGCCACGTCCTATCTTCTGAAGCTCAAAGTAAATACTGCCGAACTCCATAGAGAACCCAATATATATTTCTTCTTCCATTGTTATATAACATATACGCTGTATTATTAAATAATTCTGGTAAAAAAATGTAAAATAATGAAATACATTTTAAATAATAATATTTGAATTCTATGCCTTTTCAACACTTTCCAACATAGTTGTAAAGTGTTTATGACTTTGTTCATTTATTCTGCCTGTCTGTCATTTCTCACGATAATTGCCGTAAAGATGACTTTGTGGGGCGCTGCATTGCATCACTGACTGCTACGAAAGACACAATTCCTGAGGAATAATCGGGAATGTGAGACACTTACAGTGAGAAGGGGGAGTGTTTGGTGGGGCTGCATTTCGTCACTCATTGCAACGAAATACATTCCCGATTATTCCAGAAGAATTCTTTTAGACCTAAAGTCATAGTACGGGATCAACAATCTACAGGTTCCGAGTTCGAACCTATTCCGATTATCAGGGATATGCGCCCCCCCCCAACTTTATCAAAATGAAATTTTAATAAGTTCTGAGAAGGTTTTGTTAGACATGGGAATGTAAAAAAATTATATCAGCCAATATGTTTTGGATTTAACACTGGTTGAAAACATGAAATACATTGAACGTTATGGAACGTAATATTTCAAATATTTTTCAAACAAAATAATAATTCACAAATTGCTTCGAAAGTTTTAGGGAATATTTAAATTGCCTCTTAAAATGCGTAAAAAATTCATCAAAATATGTTGGCTAGATTTTTAAATAACAATTGAAATAATAATTAAACACAAATTATATGAAGAGATCGCGTGATTTATTTCAAAATAAAATAAGGCATCCATTTTAAACACTTTACAACAAAGTTGAAAAGTGTTTATAACTTTGTTCATTCTGTCTGTCTGTCTGTCTGTCCGTTACCACGATAACTGCCATAAAAATGACTTAATCAAAATGAAATTTTAGTATGTTGTTCTGACGGTCTGTAGGACCTATGGGAATATAAATGAATAATATCACCCAATTATTTTTGGATTAAACCCGGGTTGAAAAAATGAAATACATTGAGCCCTATGGGACCTAATGTTTCAAACATTTTTTAAACGGATTTCAAATTCACAAATTACTTCGAAAATTTTAGGTAATATTTAAATTGTTCCATAAAATATATAAAAAAAAATCAGCGAAATATATTCAGTACTTTTTTAAATAAAAATTAAAATAATAATAACACCTCTTATATGAAGCGATCACGTGACCATGATATGAAAATATCACGTGGCCCACTTCAAAATGATACATGGCATCCATCTTGTCTCAAAATCGTGATTTTTAAAGTTCTTTTTAATTCATATTGAGTGTTGTATCCGTCCTAAAACTACCTTATTTTTGCTTAAATTCTGTGCATCTACATACTGAAACAACGCAATTGCAATATATTTGAGTTTAAATGCTTATCCAAATTTAATTATTTCTACAACGAAGCCTATTTTTCACCTATGTAAAATGTAAACCGCAAAATATGTAGAATGAGTTGTATTAGAATTGCTGTATTTCTTTAACACAAAATCATTTAGTTCATAGAGTCTGCGTAATATTCATTAATTTTACAAAGAGAAGGACGATTTTTTTCGATGAAGTTTTACGCATAGAGTTTAATTACTTGTAGCTCCATGGTCTTAATTTTTAAACAAAATAAATTATTATAGTATTGTGATGAATGACATGAATGGGAAATTATTTATGAATGAAATGCTGCTTTTATATAGAGAGCCAGGCGTGTTATTTTTTCTATGACGTCATTTGAATGAATTTCAGTTGTTTTCGATGAAGTTTTAAAATATAGTAAATTATCGTAGTGTTATGATAATTCTAAAATTATTACCGAGGAATGTATCACATTTTAGAGATGTTTAAACCAGGCAATTTTTATTTCAATACCGTCATTTGAATGAAGTTCATTTTTTCGATGAAGGTTTAAGTTTTCAAATATAATAAATCAATGTAGTATTGCGATAAGTTTTAAAATATTACCGAGGAATGTATAGCATTTTAGAGATGTTTAAATAAAATTGCATTGAAGTTGGAAAGTGTTTCATAATCAATGCTTTAAGCATGATTGATCTTTCTTGTTTTAATTATATATGCTGCTGGATTTTTAAATCAAAATTATCAGAGAAATTTAAATACTTTGAATGTAATCATTCTTATATATGTCATTTCTATTTTATCACTTCTATAGTTCTTTAAAATTATAATAATGTCCAAATACGAAGACGATTTTACGAAGCAGGATTTTATCTTTGTCACATATGACCAAGAATGCTGTGACAGCTAAAAATTATTTTTCACTTTTTAGTGCATTTTACTAAAACCATGTAACTTAAAATGTTTTTTTATTTATTTTTTTTTATTTTATACTTTTTAGTTTTTGCAATTTTGTAATCAATTTCTCCATATATCAAATTAAATCTTTTTTATGAAAAATACCCAAAGGTTTTTATATATATAAAATCAACAATTTATAATTTGCCATGACCAGTAAAGTGTGTTAAAAGTTTTCTCTTTTATATATAGATAGAAGAGAAGCTGAATATTGGACTCTATTTTAACTAACTTACAACAATGGCATTAGAAGCGGAACTGAATACTAGACGCTTTCTTAACTATCTTACAACAATAGGATTTTTGAAAGCCATTTGGGTGCCATATACTATGAATCCGGAGGGGAGGGAGTGATGTCAATTCAAATTTCAGGAAATATTGTATTGCCATCACATACACATATTTGTTTTTGGGTCGAATGCTTAAAGGGTATATGAAATCAGAAGAAAAATTACAAATTGATTTTAGTATTGAGTTCGAGAAATATTTTTACTCGTATCCCATCAACAACCTAATTGAACGGCATTGAGTGTATACACACTCTGAGGAAATTTTTGAAAAATAAATACAACTTCGGAAACTTTCATACAATCTACAAAATTCGAAAAGTTCCCAGAACTCGTCAAAAGTCGCTAAGTTGGCGATATTTTGGCAAATTCATAAGAAGAGTCACTAAAGGTATTGCAAAGATCAAAAGTGATCTAGACCTTCAAATTATGACAATAGTTTCCTGTTAGGCATTCGTAGCAATACGGTGATACTCGTCATACTTTTCCGTGATTTACTTCGTACCCCGCGTTCTAAGATGTTTTTCATCAAAAATTATGTTTTCTTCTTCTTTTTTTTTTTACCACCAAATGTCTCGCAAAGATATCATTCAGACACCATTCATTTTTTAGTGCCAGACGTACCTTTGGTAAACTTTATATGTGATGCTTAAATTTTGCTATGAAAGTAATTCCTGAAATGCCACCAATTCTTACTAAGCGATTCTCAGACACTCACCGTACTTAACATAGCAAACCAATAGTTCTAGAACACTTTCACTGATGCTGACTTCCACAGTATTACCAACCTGAAAGATTACAATACATTGGTGAAGTAGATGAAGCAGATGTCCTTAGATATGACGTAATCAATCATTAAAACATTGTATGGATCGAAATTTTCATAAATTCTAAAGTATTCGTAAGTATGTAAAGACGCAAAATTTCATGAAGAATATAAATTAATAAGTTTACTACACTCATATATATATATATATATATATATATATATATATATATATATATATATATATATATATATATATATATATATATATATATATATATATATATATGTATATATATGTATATATATATATATATATATATATATATATATATATATATATATATATATATATATATATATATATATATATATATATATATATATATAATTTACAAATGTAAAGCTAACTGTAATAGCCGCTTGAAAAATTATTTCTCTTACGTATAATATGCAAACATGGCGCTAAGCTGCCCTCGACGGAGACAAGGAGTAGCTTTCAACGTAGATTTCAACTATCGAAAAGTCTGGATCGGAAAAAAATTCAATATCTGTTCACTTGAGTAAATAAGCCTAACAACGTCATCTGTTGGAAAAATTTTCTAATATTTTTTGAAAGCACAGTATGTAAATTTTCTGGCTGTCTGATAAATCCTTTCACCTGTAATCGTTTCCGAGATATTCATTTTTAAAGTTGAGCCCCTTTTGAGACACATTTACCAATATATTTACCAAAAGGAATACCTAAAAACTGAAAAGCAATAGAAGAATGCGAAAGACGAAAAGTATCACAAGCGGCCGGGGGGTGTTGTGACCCCCACTCTCCGGTTGAGCAAATGCTTTATGCCATGGCGCCACTTGTGATACTTTTCGTCTTTCGCATTCTTCTATTGCTTTTCAGTTTTTAGGTATTCCTTTTGGTAAATATATATATACAATGTGTCTCAAAAGGGGCTCAACTTTAAAAATGAATATCTCGGAAACGATTACAGGTGAAAGGATTTATCAGACAGCCAGAAAATTTACATACTGTGCTTTCAAAAAATATTAGAAAATTTTTCCAACAGATGACGTTGTTAGGCTTATTTACTCAAGTGAACAGATATTGAATTTTTTTCCGATCCGGACTTTTCGATAGTTGAAATCTACGTTGAAAGCTACTCCTTGTCTCCGTCGAGCTGAAATTCAACTGATGGTTTCGAGCACAATGAAAATTATGAACCACATTAAAACCACAGTATGTAAATTTTACTGGCTGTCCAATAAACATGCACTTTGTTTGACTCTGTTATCTGTAACCGTTTCCGAGATATTCATTTCTCAATTTTGGGGAGTCCTTTTCGGAGTCCTTTCCTTACATATATATATATATATATATATATATATAGTGTGTGTTTGTTTGTGTGTGTGAGCGTTGTTTGTGTGTGTGAGCGTTTGTGTGTGTGAGCGTTGTGTGTGTGAGCGTGATTGTGGTGCTTAGCATCGAAAAGAGTTGTCTTAATTGTAAATTGGTCCAGTTGAGTTCTTGGCTCTGAGAGACTCTACCCTCTACCTATTCTCCCCATTTTGTCTACTCCTGGACAAGAATCGAAAATCTGGCTTTGTAGGTTTAAGTCTATGAGTCGACACTGTAAGTATACAAATATTGAACTTTCTAAGCCACAGGAGGGCTGCTTGAGTGCCTGGAGAAACTTTAAAAAACCCATTATAACTACCCCGGGGAGAGAGCATCAAAAATTCAACCGCATTAGGTCCTATTCAATGGTAAACACTATAGTTGTGCTAGGGAATCACTAGGGAATTGTTACTAGGGAATCTGCTAGAGGGTCTGAAAAGATTTCATAAAAAAAAGTCTCAAGGGGCAGGGGAGGGAGGGATAAATTGAAAATCCTTACCGTAGTCGTACCGTACGTATCCGTACCGTAAATTCTGTACCGTAGTCGATGTCATAATAATCGATTTCAGAATAATCGAATTTTTATCTAATAAATCGAAAATCTGGCTCCGTTAGGTTCTCTACCGCGGTTGATGCTTGTACAAAGTAATATGTGACCGCGATTGATACGTGTGATAAATGTGCAAAGCTTCTGAGTTCGAGGTCATTGGGTCCTTCAATGGGGTCTGAAAAGACAAAAACACGTTAGACATTTAAGATAGTGATGTTCGCTACAAACTTTACTGGGAAATAAGTGTGTTTATGAACATGAGTTCCAAACAAATTCGTCAAACTTTTAGCAAAAGACTATTTGAGAAATAAGTAAAAATTTGTAATTGTAGTTTAAATGGTATTTGTCCTGACACTCTGAGATGAAAATTACTTCCATGTCTATATTTCCTTCAGTAGACCATTGTGATGCTTCCTTAATGGGCGAAAGAGAAATGCTCTTAGAAAACAGACAAGGAAACAATATGATGGTAATTATAATTTTTCTTTTTTTACTGCTGTTTCGAATGGAATATTTCCTATTATTGGTATGGCCTTGTGAGGATATAATTGGTAAAACGCATTTACAGCTATACTAGCCAAACAATCAACGGTCTCATAATAAGCTATCCCCGAATAACGTGAATTCTTTAATAATTCGATTTTTCCAGAGGTCTTTTTCAAACTGTTCACTCATGCACCAAATTTCAAATATCTGTCTTACTTCAGACTGGTCATTTCTCATTTAATCAGCCAATTAAACAGCGTGCAGTATCCGTAAATTAGCAAACATTAGAAAGCTGAAATTATACGCTTTATTCCTATTTAACGATCTATCCCTGCACCAATTTTTAAGTCTTTATCTCAAACTCCGTTTTACTATCATTTCACATTTCAAATGTTTTGGTGAAAAGCATCCATTAAATGAACATTTTTGAAAAATGCGGTTCTTTCCTGAGATTTTATCGATTGATTGACCCGTGCATCAAATTTCAAGTCTTTATCTTTCACTTCACATTTCGAACACTTTGCTTTAATCTTACGATTAATCTGTGTATTAAATTTCAAGTTTACATACCATTTAAAATACAATGTTTCGCATTTACTCCGCAAACAACATTATGGTGTGCGACACCTCTAAAGAAGTAAATATTGGAAAACTGATATTATACTCTTCTTCCTTTCGAAATCTCTACCCTCACATCCAATATTTAATCTATATCTGATCGTGAAGTATATTTTTGCATCATTTCACTTTTCGACCGTGGTGTGGAGTAACCTTTACTACACATTTTTGAAATATTTTATTTTATCTTTGGATTTTATTGAATAATTGACTTGTGTGTAAAATTTCAAGTTGTCTCCATCTCACTTAAAAGAAAGCGTTTATTATTTATTCTGGAAATCCAACATTTTGGTCCGTGGAAAACACGAAAGTAGCAAGTATGGCAAAACTAAAATTGCGCACTTTCTTTCTTTCGAACTATCTACCCATGCACCAAATTTGAAGTCTCTATCTCATTAAGAAGTATGCTTTTCTAAGGTTTCATATGTCAAACGCTTTGATGTAGAGCACCCCTCCCCCTCCCCTAGAGAACATTTTTGAAAAATTTGATTTTTCCAGAGTGTTTTATTGAACGATTGATCCGTGTACCAAATTGCGAGACTATATCTTATTTAAAACGGCGTTCTTCATTTATTCGACACATCGAACATTTTAACGAGTGGCACCTCTAAAGTATCAAATCATAGTAATCTGAAATTGTACACTTTCTTCTTTTACAACTACCATTATATCAAATAGAATGTCTCTACCTAATCGCGAAGTACGTTTCCTATCATTTCACCTTTCGCACGTTTTTGTGTGGAGCACCCACCCCCTTAAATTAAATTTTTAAAAAACTCTATTCTTCTTGCCTTTTCTATTAAATTATTGGCTCGTGTACCAAATTTGAAGCCAACTGTCATGCCTTGGGGAAAGTGTTTGTTTTCTAATTCGGTATTTTAAATTTCGAATGTATTTTTCAAAATCCTTTCTTCAAAATTCTGCATAGCCAAGCATGTGATTGCCTGTCCATACTGCAATGAATTCATTTCCATAATGATGGTTCGTAATTTTGTATGAACAAGTTGCAAATATAGAGCTCATATAGAATTATTAACTGAGGGAAATTAGTATGAGAGAAAATGCCATACAGAACTTGAAGTTTAGTTAAAAATGGAACGCATTACCCGATTTTGATCGGGCTCTCCGTTACGTAAATAATACAGATAACATCACGTAATTTCCGAAATGCCCACTTATAACAATAATAATAATAATAATAATAATAATAAACCATAATAATGCCCCGCGCTTCGTTTTTTCTATATGTAAAGAACATTGTACAACGCAATATAACAAATGGATAAAATATGTCACTTGAAAATTCCCTACGTCTTGTTTTAAGGAGTACTTTTTAGATTTTGTGGCTTAAAAGATAATATTAAACATTATAGGAACTGCCATTCCTGTCGAAGGGCAATTTCTACTCTCGGGGAGTAGTTGGAGGGGGGTGCTTCCGAGGTCATCCAAAAGATTTTCGACGAAATTGAGGTCCGGAGAAAACGCTGACCGTTGCATATTGGCAATACTTTCGAACTCAAGGTACACGTCCACCAGCCCTGTTGTGTGTGGACGAGCGTTAAAAATCGGGACCCATTGCTTCAGCATAGAGGCTCACGAAGGGTTAAAGGTCTTGAACCGGATGCTTTACCACCGTCAGAGTAATTCTTGTAAACACGTACAGGTCGATACAATATCTAAAAAAATCATGACGATAACATACCACTAAAACGACTAAAGGCGTTGTGTTCAACAATGTTATTGGAATGGCTGCATGTTCTTCATCATGTCCAGACACTTGTGCGTTTATTGTCTGAATCTTGGTAAATCGTGATTCATCCGTGAAGAGTACATTGGAGCATTGCGCTTTTGTACAAATCTCAAGATGACGATACCACTTTAAACGTGCTCCTCTGGCTTTAGCGCTAAACTAGACACAGATTCTTGGTATACGAGGATATATAGTTCTTTTACATGTAGTTTTCTCCACAAAGTTGTTACGGTTATCAACTTTTCTATTGGTGTGGTATCTATTAATAGAGGAACTGGTGCGGTCGTTCAATTATTGCGTTTAGACAGTAATGCGATGTACTAACAAATAGAGGATGACGTAGCACAAGAAAGACCTGTAACGAGTCCCCGGATAATTGCTCCACTTGTTTGGAATTGTTTCCATGAACGAAAAAGGACAGAATGGTCCACCGAAAAGAAACTGGTGACTTCTTTAATGGATTGTGCTGCTTCAAGCCTCCCAACAATATGCCAGTGTTGCTAATCATCCAAATGTATCCTTTGTATCATAATAAAAGTAATCTAATGGAAAATCAACCTTAATACTCATCGAAAAACATTCTATGAGCATTGAAACTCTCAGTCGCAAACGAGTCGTTTTCACACCACAGTCGTTTTCACACTAATTTTCATATTGTTCAAGGAGAAAATCAACATTGGACACACCATTTGATATCGGCATAATCCCATCAACGAGGGACGAAGTTCAAGGCGCAAATTGCCATTGGACACATCATTTGATATCTACATAATCCCATCAACAAGGGACAAAATTCAAGGGGCAAATCGCTATTGGATACATCATTTAATATCTGCATAAGCCCATCAACGAGGGACAATGTTAAAGGGACAAATCGCCATTAGACACACTATTTGATATCGGCATAATCCCATCAACGAGGAACGAAGTTCAAGGGGCAAATTTCCATTTGGCACATCATTTGATATCCACATAATCTCATCTACAAGGGACAATATTAAATGGGAAAATTGCCATTGGACACACAATTTGATATCTGCATAATCTCATCAACAAAGGACAAAGTTCAAGGAGCAAATCGCCATTGGACACATCATTTGATATTTGCATAACCACATCAACGTCAACAGTAATCTTTACCCAATAAAATCCACGGATGTGTTTGCTATTTCAGAAATTGCATTGCGAGCTAAACCTTTGGAAGTTAGAGTAGATGAAGCATAACTATGTTTTAAATTAAACTCTACTTCACTATAACTGTTGTGTTTCTTTTTGCCCACCCTTTAAAAATATAAACCAATCAATTATTTTATTTAAGAATTAAAAAAAATAAAAAAATATATTCAAACGCAAATGCTTTAAAATGTATTTTCCAATACCTTCTGTACGTTACAAATATTTAAATAGAACAAAAAGTGAAGTTTTCCCCTTTAATGCAATATTTGGAACTTGTCTTATTAATGAGAAATTATGTTATCTACAAAGGAAAACTATCAGAGAATTCAGTATTCTAACACAATTTGCGTCATCATAAATACGCATTCATTGCCATGAAGCTAGGGCAAACATTAAGACAAAAAAAGTCTCAATTAATCAGTTATTTCCATTTAAATTTCCGACTTTGTATGAAAACTAGTTCTTTATTTGAAACATCAAAGCTCTATGATTGATTGTCCCATGTTTAAATTATTCACCATAAAAGACGTTTGTAGTAAATTAAATATAAAAAGAACATTGTGGCAGAGAATAATTTATTGAGGGGAAAATAAATTTTCTATAACTGATGTCATTTTAAATGAATGACCGTGCGATTTTTACTTTCCCTACATACATCGTATAATGTGTGTAAGGAAAGTATTGCGACAGGAAAAGTAGGGAAAGTATTGTGACAGGAAAAGTAGGGAAAGTATTGTGACAGGAAAAGTAAAGAAAGTGTTCTGACTAGGTCGAATCTTGACTGAAGAGCCCGTTTCTAGCATACCTGATCACGAATCGAACGCTTTGAAGTTGATGTCTGTGTGTTTGTGTGTCTAGAAAACCCAGGCCGCCCGACTCACCCGAGGGTTTGAGCAGCAATCTGAGTGGCCGGGTATGCGTGTGTGTGTGTGTGTAGTTCCATAATCCTGTGGACGTGATATCTCATGAACGAATGGAGGTTAACGGTTTTAAACTGTATTTTGTACTATTATTACGATCCGTGAATACTGTACTCCTATTGATTTAAAATGCGATCGAACTTTTGGAAGATCACTAAATTTTCGAATGAATTTCTGAAAAAGTCATGAAGAAAATAAAGCTACTTCTAAAAGGTGCCCCGTAATGAACCTATCGAAGATAATTTAAAAAGAAATCAAAAAATTCGATTTAATTTAAAAGTTACGAAATGAGCAAATCGAATATCATTATTTTCCGCCATTTTATTAAATTAAATCTATTCATCCATTGCCGCCACAGATGTTGAGAGCCGATGTTGCGATTTATTTCATCTCGACCAAAAAAAAAAAAAAAACATCTGCTTCGAAACTGACCAAATTTCATTTATGGATTTTCTAAGCTTTCGAATTTAAAAGATTACGCCCTAATTTTCAATTTAATATAGTATTATATTGTCATTGTTCTAAAGTTTGACTTAAATTGGATGAAAATTCGATGAAATAGCAATAATTTTGAATGTTTCTTTGGGGGAAAAGTAACTTTTTCTTGTTTGCTCTTTCATGTATTTTCATTGTGTTGTTCTACCCGCGATCGATTATCGAGGACTTATTTAAGACGAATAATAAGAGCTTATTTAGGGCATATCAAAAGAGCCTATTTCGGGCGTTTAAGGCGGGCATTATACGTGCATATTCGGCAAGTTTGCGCATGGCAAAAAACGGAGCGTTGAAATTAATTTAGTTCAATTGGAAATTCGGATTTGAAAATTGAGTGGTGTTATCTGTATCTGTATTATTTAACTAGCGAAGGCTTATTTAGGATCAGGGCAACGTCGAGTATTTCATTCTAGTTGAGAACAGAATCAAAAGAACCCTATACAAAACAAATTTTCCTGAGAATAAATTCAATAATGTACATGACTGCTTAAAAACATTGCGTTCAGTGTAGAATAGATGTTTCCTGTCGACCAAATCTATTTTCGTGCGGAAATGCAATATTCAACTAGTAATAAAAACGAAAAACAGTTTATCAAAGTTCCACCTGATTTGAGTGACGAACGTTCTCTTCTATTATTTAAGCATTCTCTCGGCGAAATGTAGAAGAAAAAACAAGCTTCCTATATGTATATTTCATGCTACTTATAGAATAACGCTTCAAAAGAATTGAGTGTTGTGTTTGTGTATTTATGTATTCTTGTTCAAGGTTTCGCCTTTACACTTTCATAACATTAATCCAAGGAAGTCAGACGGTGTATTTCTTTTTACTTTATATACATAGAATACTGTATAGGGAAAATAATGTGACGGGATCGAAAATTCGATTCGAATTTTCCACTGAAGTGTTCGTTGTAAGCATCTATGAACTGGAATACAATGTTTTTGAGGTGATCTCTCTCTCTGTGTGTGTGTATATATATATATATATATATATATATATATATATATATATATATATATATATATACAGGGTGTCCCAAAAACATTGACCTCAGCTTTTATTCCTTAAATATTAATCTTGGACATATATAATAAATTACAGAACAGCGTAAAGTTAAAAAGTACAGAATTTTATGAAATTGATGTCGATCTGCCGACAGAATTTTATGAAATTGATAAAAATTTTCAGGGGATTGAATTTTAAGAAATACAAAATTTAAATTTTTATACGGCCTCTGTACAAAAACATTTTCAATGAGTAAAATGTGCCCCATACACTAATTAGGTGATGAACAAAATTTCAGCATTTTATCATAAAAAGTCCCATAGATCTGTTTAAACAAATTTGGTGAGGGATTAATCAAAAATTAAAATGTAAATGCTTACAGCAAGAGTGCAAATGACGCAACGCAGAAATGCATCATAGTCAAATAATATCTGCCTCTAATCTTTAATGGATCTTTGGCATGGATGGAAAACATTTTGAACAAGCTTTGTAATCTTTGTGTAAAGTTATTATTTTTACTGAGTGTAGATACTTTTGTACCAATAAATAGCAAAATATTACTTATTTATGTAATCATTGTTTTCTTTCGTAATGTGTTGAAGGCCCAGACCACACGACCAACCCTAAGGGTAATGGTAGCTTAGTGTGTGTCCTGGAGAAAGCTTTCGTAATGTGTCGAAAACCCAGGCCGACCGACTCCTCCGAAGACATGGAGCAGCTTAATGGGCGGCCGGCTTTCGTAATGTGTGTATGACCCCTATGTGCATGACCCCTGAAACGCGATCTGCCGACATGACTTTTCCCCTGTGAGAACCCATGTCGATGCATGGAAAAGTGGTTTAAGTCAACATTTTTGTCTTTTCATATCTCTGGGACTTTTTATGATAAAATTCTGAAATTCTGTACATCACCTTATTAGTGTACAGGGCACATTTTACTTATTGGAAATGTTTATGTATGGGGGCAGTATAAAATATAAAGTTTTGTATTTCTTAAAATTTAATTCCCTTGAAAATTTTAATCGATTTCATAAAATTCTGTGCCTCTTTTTACGCAAATTTTTAATTTATTATATATGTCTAGGATCAATATTTAAGAAATAAAAGATAATACAGGCCCACGTTGCGAATTAACGTTCATAACACTTTTAATTTGAGTTCTTTAGGTACGTTTAACTCTTACTCCCCTTTCAGATAACTTTAAATTAAGATATTTTCTCAATTTTTTTATTCAAGATATTCACTCTACAGCGAAACCACCATCATGGAAGGAAAGTTTCTCTAGGGGTAGAATAAAATAATTGTTTGTAAAGTTACTTTGTTACCTTTTGAGGAAACTTTGAAAACATTACTTTTGTTGGAAATAATATTTGGAAAGAACTGAAATGAAGGAAATACTTTTGCGTATGGACTAATTGACTTTTTACCGATATCTTACATACGTTTAAAGAGTTTATTTTTGTATGGCAACCACTGATAAAAATGTCAATGGAACTATGATTTGACGTTCGATTTTGCTGCGACGAATTGAGTATTATATCTTTCGTTTTTGTACATTAAAAGATGCTAATTATTTTGAAATATATTCCTGAGTAATCATTCTATTCTGCTTCATGTACTTTATTTTCGACAACTGCTAAAGCATCTGGTAGATGCACAATAGCCCCAAATTTACTTTAATAATTGTGTTACGGTTTCTAACAACTTTCGAATTGCTGCTTGATGATATCGCTATAAAAAAATTGATTTTTATTTTCTCTAAATAAAGAAGAAATGTCTAAACGTTATCTCGGCTTCTTTTTTTCAGTTGGAAAATAATTGTTTGTTTTGTTCCTGGCAATTTTATGTTACTTCTATGGTACAGAAAGTGGGTGTTAAAAAGGATGTACGAAGACAAAGCAGCTTCGATATGTTTAAATTGCAGTTTTGACTGACTCCTTGCGAATATTAAAAAGATAAATTTGGAACATGTTTTTTAATTTTGTTTTATATTAATTATAACAGTGTACCCAAACCCAAAACGCAACATTAATCCTTTGAGATATCTTATTGGTGTACATATTTATATGTAAACCTTATCATCTTACTGATGTTTACATATAAATTTTACCAACGTACCCATTGTTTCATTTTTCTTTATTATTTTATCACAAAATTCACATTATATAATTTTTTTCTCTAAGTCCTCTGGACGAGTCGGACGGCCTGGGGCTTTCACGTTCACATTATATGTTTTTAATAAGCCCAATTATCCACTCATAAACGCGGAATAGCTTACTTTGCGGATCGCGTGCTTTGTGAATTGAGTCATAACGGCCGTTTATTTACGATTCCTCCTATTTTAGAAATAAGAAAACTCATATTTTTGTTATTATTTCACCACAAAACGCACATCATATTTCTTCAATGAGGCTAATTATCCAGTCATAAGCGCGGAAAACGGTGTCCATTGACATCGGAGTGCGAAAGATACATTTCCTGAATCTGTCTGTCACAGTTGTCCACGCTGCATACATTATCCCTATTCGAATATCAATTGAGATAATTCATTAGAGGAAAATTCCATGTCACATTTCTGTCATATTTCCTTGACCGTTATTTAAAAAGAACAAAATTGTGGAAGGCATTCCTACGCATCTTCAGATCAATTAATTTCGATAGTGAAGTGATTTCTTATATTAAAGTATTGAAAGTTTGAGTTATTTTTGTCTTTGTGTAAGCGTACATATCTCATGTTCTGATGAATGTTTCGTTTAAATGATTCTTAACTTTCCTTACAATACATGACATACAGGGGAAGTAATAAATTGGGGAATTAAATTATGGTGCTGATTAGATTTTGGTACGATTTAGAAAAATAGCGTCAGCCATTTCACTCGAAATGACTAGCAAAAATAATAAACAAATGAAGTAAAAGACCAAATACGTTTTTATGTAAAAATGATGCTTGTTTTATATAAGCAATATGTGATAACTACACTGTAAAACATTTGCAAGCATGTTATATATATATTTATATACAGGGTGTTTCACACAGGACTACCTAACTTTGAAATGAAACAACTCGGAAATGGTGATCGATAGAAAACTGAAACAAGTGATATGTTTATTGGGAAAGCCGTAAAAATCTGAGATAAAAGTTTCAAAATTAGTTACAAATGTTGTTGACAGATGGCGCTGAACGCTGTAGTCGCAGTATGGATCCCTATAAAGAGTGCTCTGAAGCACAGAGCGATCAATCGCGTTGTTTCGACGAACCTTTTAACTTTTTTTGTAATGTTCGGTACTCCCCCCCCCTGTCTCAAGCTCAAGGCCCTGCGTCCTTCGGGGCGCCCCTCTTCTCCCCCTACTTTTATCTTGCTAGGCGCCCGCTTGGGCCCTAGCCCTTTCTCCTCCTCTGTAGACTTGGGGAAGGGCCCGACCTCGGTTGAGCCCCCCCCCCCCCCCCAAGCACTCCTTCAGATGTAAATTCTTTCACATATATTTCCTTTTTCGTATCTCTTTTCCTTTTCGTCCGGAGTTTAAAGGGGGGGAATTCTTTCCCCTCCTGGGCACTCCGTAAAACCCCGTCCTTGAGACCTTGAGACAGGGCGATCAATATTCATTATGGCCGATATCATTTTTGGCGTTATCTTATTCCGCAAACAGGAGTCTCGTAACTCGACCGGCTGGTAGATGGCGACACCTCGCCGTCCTACCGCACCGTTCGATTCTAAATTTGAACCAGCCACTGGCCATTCTGATTGCTTGCTTTTGCCCGCGTTTTTACATGCTAGACTAGTACTCTTTCATTCCACGTTTTCCTTTGTAAATATTGTTTTTAACGTAATTTTTTAGTGTCTCTCTGAGAAGGGCCTTTTTTTTTTTAATATAGTATGCCGATCGCCAGCAGTTTGTTCTTACTTGTTTTTTCTCGTAACTCTTTGGCTTAACTTCTTAAACTTGTTTCATTTTTTAAGCTTTAATTAAACTGTAAATTTTATTCCAAATTCCCTTTTGTGAGCCTTTTAACACTCTTAAAGTGACTTCTTCAACGGTATCTCCGTCCCGCCCTCACCCCTACCCTTTTGCACCGACTTGCAGGTCAAAGGCGTCCAAGACAATTTCAACCAATGGATATTCAGCATCGAGCCAACCATTCAGAAAGCACCCTCTTCAGAGCTGAGTGCCACGCAAGTTGATCTTCTTATATGCTATCATAGAACAGCAGATGGGTTTCGCCCAAAAAAGAGCACCAGGCGCGAAGCGCCTTTAATCTCCAATCTCTAGGTGTGGTTCTTATCTTCATACTGTGACATTATTTCATTTGCCCATAGTTGAAGGTTCGAGGTTTTTGATTTACTGTTTTTATTATTTGACTTAGCTCCTAGTGTGGCAGTTTGTTGCACATTTAGAGTTTGAGTAATTTTGGGGAGTTGATGCAGTTCTAAGGATTTCCTATCAATTTGGCAGTTTAAGGTTTAAGAACATTTTTTAGAAAACATTGATCGAGTTTTAATTTAATATCAACTATTTAAGTTGGGACTTAAATAATTCCGATTTTCAATATTAAGTACCGCGCGGGGTCTCTTACGTGATTTGGCTTTGCGATGATCATAGTCATGCAGATTGAATAGTAGTTCATTTGGAACAGATGGCAGATTTTTATAGAATTTAAGCGCTAGCTTTTTAATTTGGGCTCCAACAGTTTTTATTTTGAGGTCTTTCCTAATTACCGAGTTTCTTAAGTATCTAGGAGCTTTCCTTATAATCCTTAGGGTTTCGTTTTGTTTTGTCTCTAGTAAGTCTATAGTAGTTTTACAGGCATATCCCCATAAGGGTGCTGCACACAGCATTCCCGGGCGGATGACCGATTTATAAATTAGAAGTTTATTTTGATAACTTAGATTTCCGTTTCCTATCAGTGGGTATAAGGCTCCTGTGGCCATATACGCTTTTTTGATTAAGTTCGTTACGTGCTGTTTCCAGGTTAGGTGGGAATCTATCGTTACACCTAGGTATTTAGTAGATTTTTCCGCTTTAAGGGCATGGTTGTTTATGTACAGAGGCGGCGGAGGTTTACGTTTTCTAGAGAAATAAATCCAATGACATTTATTGGGGTTTAATTTTAATCGCCATTTTTCCAGCCATGTTTGGAGTATGTCTAAGTGTTGTTGTAGCTGTCTGTGCATTACTGAGACGTAAGGATGTTTTGCAAGTATCGCACTGTCGTCTGCATAGAGTGCCAGCTCCGTGTCTAGGGTCCTGGGGATGTCATTTAGATATATGTTAAAGAGTGTCGGGCCCAGGATGGATCCTTGCGGTACACTACTTTTAATGAGCTTGGGTGTAGACAAGTTATCTTTTACTCTAACTTGGAAGTGTCTGTTATTTAGGTATGAGATTAAAAGTTTGACAAGTGCGTCAGGGACTTTTAGAGTGATCAATTTGTATGCTAATCCACAGTGCCACACTTTATCAAATGCCTTTTGTATGTCAAGAAAAATCGCAGCTGTGGGTGTCTTACTATTAAGTCCAGAAGATATGTACTCTACCACTCTCAGCAATTGATGAGTGGTGGAGTGTTTTGGCCGAAATCCAAACTGCTCCGGAATGATAATATCATTCTCACTAAGGTGCGTGTTCAGTCTATTAAGAATTATTTTCTCAGTAATTTTACTAAGTGTCGGTAGTAAGCTGATTGGTCTGTAGTTGGCTGGAATTGTGGCATCCTCACCAGGCTTATGGCTCGCTATAATTATCGCTTCCTTCCATTCTTTGGGGAAATAATTTAGTTTTAGTATTTTGTTTATTAGGGTGGTCAAGTAAAATATTATATTTAAAGGTAGGTTTTTGACCGCAATATTCCTGATTTTGTCGTGCCCTGGGCTTTTACGGTTTTTAAGGTTTTTGATGATATCAATTATCTCTTGCGGGGTGGCTGGGTTAATCTCAGCCGTGACCGGGGAGTTCCTGAAGTTGTTTAGAGTTTGCCTAACCATTCTTAGGGTGTCCTGACACATTAGATCGTGGTTTGGTTCAAATTGCTTTTCGTAATGCCTAGCAAGCGCCTCTGCTTTTTCTTCGTCTGAGTACGCGATTTTAACGCCATCTATTAGTGGTGGGAGTTTAATTTGAGGTTTTCTGAGTCTTTTAGCGAATTGCCAGAGCGATACGTCTTCTGGGCTAAGGCATTCAATTAACTCTTTATACTGTTGCTGCTTTTCTGCGACAATTTCATCCCTGACTTTCCACGTGAGTCTGTTAAGCTCCCTTTTGAGGGTAGGGTCTCTATTAGCCTGCCATGTCTTACGCATTCTATTCCTTTGCCTAACTAATTGTTTGACATGGTGGGAAAGTGTGGGCATTTTTGGTGACTCACGATGTGTTGTGGCAGAGGCAATAGCTCTCTTGATTTCTGTTGTGAGTGTGTGTGTGGCAGAGTCAATATCCGCCGTGCTCATAATGTTGGGTACTGCCAAGTGCGGCTCAAAAAGTGCTCTTTTGAAAACGCTCCAGTTCACCCTCTCTTGTCCCAGAGAGGCTGGAAGGGGAGTGTTCAGATCGAATGTCACCAATACTGGTAAATGATCCGAGTCGAATTCATCTAGGGTATCGATATTGTGAGCGTATTCTATGTTTCTCGTTAGGACAAAGTCTATGAATGAGCCGTTGGCACCTGAGAAGCAGGTTAGTCTCGACGGTGCAATGATGTTGGTGTTTGTTGTGTTCAGTAATCTGTGTATCTGTGTACCGCGTATGTTGGCTCTCCTGCTGCCCCACGCTCGGTGGTGTGCATTGATGTCGCCCGCGAGTATTGTGTTTGGATATCGCGAGAAAAGCAGTTCCAGCTGCGCAGCTACATTTATACCACTCATGTTTTTGACATATATTGAAGTTAGGATAAATGAGTTTACATTATTTATTTTAATTTTTTATGCTAGTATTTTCTACTCCTTGAAGATTTATGTTGTTTACTTCCTCGTGGGGAATATTTCTTTTGATATATATTGCTGTCCCTCCATGGGGGGTTTACTATCATAGAAAGGTTAACATATTGCTATTTATTTGATGTGGGGTTTCGTGCTCTGGCACAGGCACCCCGTATCGAAGCGTCTTGGCTTGGCTTGGCTCTTTGGACGGATCGACTGTTGAAACGTGTAATATGGTTAGCGAACTGAAGGAAGTGGATGAAGTCATGTATTCTGTGGAGCAAAGTGTTTTCCTGGTACTCGAGTATCACCGGTTAAACCGCAGCCCTACATCAACAAGGCGCAGTTTTCAATCCCGATTTAAAATTACCAAAGGTCCTGATGTGAAAACAATTCGACAGCTTTTCTACAAATTTCAACGGACAGGCAGCGTGGCTGATGAGTTAGTGGTCCCAGGCAATCTACAGTTACACCTGAAAATGCCGCAACATTTGCTGCAGTTATTCAGTCTAATCCGAGGAAATCCATCCGAAGAGTTGCAGCTGAATCCAGATTAACGCCATCCAGCAAGTACGGAATTCTGAGGAACACCCTAGACATGTTTCAGTTCAAGATCCAATGTCACCAAGCCATAATAGTTTTAGCTGTGCGACAAAGCGAAGGGTTCGCGAACGATATGCTCGCCATGATTGATGGGGAAGGATTTGATGTTGGTTGCACATGGTTCACAGATGAGGCCCATTTACACCTTGATGGTATGGTGAACAGTCAAAACTGGCGTTTTTGGGGTACCGAAAGCCCGCATTTGTGTCAAGCACGACTACTACATTACCCAAAAGTTACCGTTTGGGCTGCAATATCGAGCAAGGGTATCATTGGCTTTTTTTTCCTTGCGAGAAACGATTACTACTGAGCGGTACATTGCGATTGTAACAATTTGTCGCAACACTACAAACGTTGGAAAATTGCACAGGCAATTCGTGGTTTATGTAAGATGGGTCCCGACCACACCGTACCCCAGCCTTTTCATGCCTTTCTTGAGGAATCCTTCGGTAATAGAGTCATTGCTTCGAACTATTCCACATTTACTGGAACAGGCATGGATTGGCCTCCACATTCACCCGTTCTTACACCCTGCTACTACTTCCTATGGGACACATTGAAAGGCACTGTTTTCCGTAACAATCCTGCAACACTGGATAATCTTAAAGAATTGATCTGTCAGGCATGTGCGTCCATTTCTGTTAACATACTACAGAAGGTGACTGCCAATTTCATTCGTCGTTTGCGCCATCTCTGTGCTATGAAAGGTGTACATTTTGAACTGATTTTGATGTGATTGCAACGACCGCTTTACCAAGGACAGTCTCACCAGTATTTACAACATTTTTCTCCCTCCGTACTGAGACTACAGAGTACAGTGCCATCTGTTAGCAACATTTGTAACTAATTTTTAAACTTTTGTATCAGTAAATATATATATATATATATATATATATATATATATATATATATAGCGCTTCGGTAGACGATAATTAGCTTTTCATGAATTTTCATGAACGCCTGTAATGACGGCTTTTCTGATAGTATGACAAAATTATCAACAAAATAGTTAAAATGAGCAAAGATTGCAGAATGTTTTACAGTGTAGTAGCAAAGCATTAGGGGAGACATGGCAGACAGTATTTACTCAAATAATTTACGTCCAAGTAAATTTACTTTAATTATATATTATTCGAAATAAATGCATAAAATGTTGTTGTTGTTTTTTTCTAAATAAACGAAGACAGATGCAGACATATTTTTGCGTTGACTGGCGCCAAACTCTCAAGTTCCGGCGTATTAGTCAATAGATACATATCTCGGATTATCTATCCTGTCAGGTGATATTACATTAGGAATGGAACAAAAGTAACATAATACGTGCGTAACTTTGTCATCTAACTGCCTTATAGGCCCGGATAGACATATCTAAGCCGCGGGAATTTGAAGGAGCGAAAATTCCCTTTCTTCTCATATAACGGGATTTTGCTTCTCTTTTTTACCTTTCCTTTATCTCTTGTCCGAATCGTTTTGCAAATATAGTGCTTATTATTTGAGGACTCTTTTAAAAAGTTATTTTTAAAAGCAAGTTTTCTTTTAAAGGATCTTTTTAAAAGTTAACAGCACATTTGATTTAGAGAAGTGTAAATGATAATGGTTTTGACGTCTTTAATGCATTTAGAGTTTTCAATATGAATCACGAATTCAACGTTTAGTAAAGTGTAAAAACAAAGCTTCATGAGTATTTATTTTCTTACTTTTTTTTTTCCCATGATTTTTGCTTTCTCACACTATGTAATATTGTATAGAAAAAGTAATATTCTCACAAAAAATTTCGAATTCGGTATTTGGATATCAATATCTCTTTTAAAAACTAATGAACAAGTTTTGACAATTTTTGGAGTGATGTCCGTTTCTCTGCATGTCAGTGGTCAATGTCTTGCGTACAGGATAGCGACCACAGATATTAATGGATTTTCACAAAACTTTATATCCATCTTTGTTATCAGAAAGTCCAGAACTAGATATAATTTTTTTTTAATTCGAGCGAAAACTTATGGCTCAATGATCATGAAACTTAATAGTTCCAACCATTGTTGTGAAAAATAGCTGCGATACAATTTATTAGTTCTGGGCGTCATTTGCGTCCTCGGGGGGGGGGGGGGGGCTAATGACACCCCGAGGGGGATACATAATCAATTATGGCATCAATCGTGTGATGTTTTCAAGCATTTTAAAGTGAAAGGAAACACATTATAATTGTAATCATTTGGAGCCATAATACAGACTTTACAAAAATTTTTGGAAAATTAAAAAAAATATGAGCTACTAAAAGTGGATTCTGGTATGAGAAAGTCGAGTTTAACCACATTCTAGTTAATTTTTATACCAGTTCAAATCGAGTTTCCTGTGCGTTATGTATTCCCGCATGTAACGTATTTTAATCGGTTAGACAAAGAAACGCAAAACCGAGATTCCACTGTAATAACACTATTGCAAAATGTCAATTTATTCTCATTGTAGTTAAGTTGTTATATCCTATTTTATTTGTAACCTCGTTAAAATACTCAGCATAACACTTTTTATCCGCTAATTTGGTCCCTGGTTCTATGCCTCCCCGAATTATTTAACACGCTCCGAAAAAACTTTCTAGACCAACCCTATTACTATAAATACACTGGTGTTGAGACAATCCAGTTTCTTAGAATTTTGAGGAGCTACCGGCGTTTTGAAATGTATTAAGGCGCCAAATGAAAAATAAAAGGCTTTAAAACAGAAAATTGGACATAATTTCAAAGCCACCATTTTATTTGTTATTTTATGCGATGAAACTTAAATTAATGCATTGCAAAATACATATATGAAGAAAAATATGTATAAGCCTTCTGGGAAAATCATATACTGATTAATTCGATTGTTTTTCATCTTGTATCTTTTTATGACACATTAACTGGATAAAACGGAAATAGCTTCTTTGAAAGTAACATGCATCACAAAAATAATGGTATTGCCTGGTTTCGAAGGCAAGAAACTGCATTTTTCTGTAGAACACATAAGAAGAGCAACCTTCACGTGTAAGAACAAGCTCGGCGACTGATGTAATGCGAACAAAGTCAAGTGAAGCATGGAAAGGTTGTTACCAACGATGAGAGAAGATAAAAAGAGGTAAAAAGTGCAGGAGGAAAGAACAAGAGATGAGACACAATGAATGAATTGTAAAATAATAACAAGATCAATCATTCATAAAGCATTGATTATGAAACACTTTCCAATTGGAATGCAATCCGCTGAATGTATCGCATTTCTAAAATGCGATACCCATATGTCCAACTGACCTTCTCAACAACATACTAAAATTTCATTTTGATAAAGTCATTTTTATGGTAGTTTCTGCGCGAACGGATCGAGAGAATTAGAGATCGAGCTAGAATTTTTGCAGAACCGTAAAAATACTCCCTGACTTGATTTGAAGGAGTATTTCTTGCTTTTTAGAGGAGTAATTTTTAACTAATGTTCAATTACCCTTAAATTTTCAGGTATTTATTAAATTTATTGTATTTTGTATAAAAATACAAATTCGGGGTTATCGCCCAACAGGATATAAGTTTTTGATTTTTTACGTTGAAAAAAAAAATTCTACGTTAAAATACTCTTTATTTTTGTTAATAAGCAATACATTGTATATCTGATAGCATAATTGATATACCTTATAAATTTTATGAAATGAGTTTTTAAATGTTTACGAAATTTTGAACTTTTAAGATCACATTTTTTTTTTAATTTCCTGTCAATTTTCTAATAGAACTGAAATCCTGAATTTTAAATTCATCATAGTATAATCAACAATGTTTTTTAATAATAAAAATAACTATAATAATTCATGATGAAATATCTTAAAAGTGTCACCTTACCTTTGGCTTAGTTTTCCACAAGGCTGTAAACCCTCCGGCCACACAAACAGCAGCCTTCGGGTTGGTCGTGTGGTCTGGGCCTTCTACATGGCTGTAAACCCGGCCACACACTAAGCTGCAGTAAGCCTTCGGGTCTGTCGTGTGGTCTAGATTTTCAACGTGGTTGTAAACAAAGAAGAGAAAAAGAAAATTAAAAACTTAACAAGTAAAATAATTTTTATTTTTTCCTTTTAAAATTCCAACCTTCTTTGCTTTTGGCTTTTCCATAAATGAACAGCTTTTTCAAAATTACATTCACTTTCAACGATATTAACTTTATTCTCATCGACATCAGTTAGTGCTATCACCAATGCATCAAAATATATATGGCAAGCATCAACAGCACGACCAAGAGAAAGTCAAAGAACAGTAGCAATTTAGTTTTTCCGGCCTTATTGTAAATGTGTAGAAATAAGCATACAGTGAACGCATAGTTCTTTGTAAGTTCTAAAATAGGTCTATACCATTTGCAGCTTGCGATGTGACAGCTGATAAACGATGTGTAATGCAATGGTAGTGCAGAAGAGTTTGAGTCAGATCTTGCAGTTTTCCCCCCAAACCATTATTCCTGCCCATCATGACTGCTGCACCATCTGTAACAAGACCAACTAATTTGGACACTTGCACATTTTTATCTTCAATACACATTTTAATGCATCAGAATTGCATTCCCTACTCAGTTTCAATAGACTCATTCACTAAAATGGAAAAATAAGGATTATTTTTAATCTCATTTTCAAGCTCTGACTGTAAGATATCAGACATAATGTCTTAAATTGGTGTTGTAGAATGATATGATAAGTTTATATGCTGATCTTTGATTGTTTCGTTATCACATTATTTCATCAAAAGCATTACAGGCTTTCATTTAGCCTATGGCAATTCTTCCTTGGCAAGCAAAAAAATAATTTTAAATACTGACATATCCCCTTATGAAACATTACTGTTTAATTTTTAAATGACAGTATGCATAACTTTTCCATTATTTTGCTTATTTAAAGTAACTTTATATTTCATTGTTTTTTCATGTCTTTCTAAAGTACTCCTTTGGAAGCAAACAGAGCCATTGGTTGCCATCACAACCCCCATGTTGGCTTTCTGACAGATTTTACAAAACATACGATTTGCGTCCTCATCATTTTTTTAACTTTTTTGTTTACAGAATCGGTGCGTAAAGATACGCATTACATAATTTATAAAGCGTAATTTGCTTATTTTATAGCGTGAAATACTCGTGTAAAGGCGTTATCTCGATCTCTGCACAGAATGACCTAAATCATAAACAATGATCAACTAAGTTTTAAAATATTAAAAAGTGGAAGAAAACTTCTAGCATAAAACATTATTAAAACACTAAAGAAGTAAAAAAATTATTAAAATACTGGTAGACAAACCTGTCAAACAAGTAATACTTTTAAAAATTAGTTACATTTTGTTACACTATGTTGTTTTTATGGTTATGTTTTGTTTAACCACTTATGGTTCTAAGCGTTGATATTGTTGACTTAATCAAAATTTGACTTAGTTAGATTCTATCTCATCGTTGATACTATAAATATGCAAAGTATCAGACATCTAAGTCACCGAGGAGCCTCTGGAGGATCTGCAAAGATAAAAAAAGACAATTATTATGCAGATGTGTTATGTAATATAATAAAATATTAATTCATAATTATAAAAACATTTAATTTTTGAAAATTATTTATTAAAGGAAATTTATAACTTTCCTAAATTTTTATTGATAAATTAGATTTTCGTTAATTACTGATTAATTTAAACATTTTGAAATGTAAATTTTGTCATAAAGTATTTACTTCACTAACCACCTACGTCGTACTGGTATCTATAATAGCCCAGAATGTGTCCTGTGCAGAAAAATTGTTGATATGGACAGTGACCATCTGTGAGATAATGTTCAACATTGTAAGGAGAAGAAGTCAATGGGCACCATTGTAGAGCTAGAGAGCCCATAAAACAGCTGGTCACTTATTGAACATTGTTCTTCTACTTTTTGTTCGTTGCTCACTAATTTCATATGGTGTCACTGCATAACAGATGGTGGTTAATAGATGTATTTGTATAAGTTACTATTCAATTGAAAAACAGCATTTTGAAATAATTTTATACGCTGTCACCAAAGGGCCAATTCAATTTACAATTCAGCGCTAAAATTGTTGTGCCTTGGAACTTGTACACGATTATCTGGCTGTAAAAACACATTTCATTACAGCAAGTAATAAAAGTCATGCACAGTCCACATGAAATTATTTTTATTTTTCAAAGTCATGTTGATTTCGACTTCCAAGGTTAACAATCAAAATGTTTTACGCTTTTCAATTAGTAATAACAAAGGAATCCTTTATTAAAGAAATATTCAAACAGGGAAACAGTATGCGCATTTACAATATTTAATATCGTGAACCATTTTTCCTTAAAATGTCACTGGAATTGACATGAGGTCTTTAATTTTCATTCAAAACCAAGATTATAATTAAGAAAGAAAATTTGCTTGTGAAAAGGCGATGGATAATTAAATATGTATTAACAAAATAGGAAACAATGTGAATTTTTCAAGAACAGATAAAAGCTGCGTATAAATTTTTAATTTCATTTCAAACTAGAACGAATTACCCGACGTTGCCCTGTTCGTGAATAAGTGAACGCTACTTACATGTAAATACAGAAAATACAACTCAGTTTCAAAATCGCTTGATTAAAATCAAAATATTTTCTACTTTTATTTTCAATTACGTAAGCGCCCGATAAATAATACATACATAAATAATGCATTATATATATATATATAAATATGTGTGTGTGTGGATATATGAGCCACATGTATGGTGGTAAATGGCAATAGTGTTTGTCCATACCCACCTTTATCTAGATAAAGGGGATAAAGGTAGCTATAGTTTGTCGCTCTGCAATAGAAAGCGGCTTCTATCGATCGACTCGGAGTTAAGATTGTCAAGCTTGGAGGGCCCCTTACTCGTTGTTGCTACGTAAGAGAAAATCGAAAACCCTTTCTTTAATGAAATTCAAAATATTTTACTGCTTTGTTATTTGCTGATGAACAGTAAAAATGGCGAAACCTATATAAAGTATTTTAAGGTTTGCGTAGCACTGTTTTGCTTATCTGTATCACAGTAAAGAAGGTAGGTCATAAGTCGTTTGAATGTTGTTATAAACTTCCGTCTTATATAGATCGAATATTAACTCATAGACTATATATAATGTCAAACGGTCTTCAAACATCACTTTAGTACGTTTCTTAATCTATTCAATTTACAGATCCTTGCCTTTGGATGCTTGAAATCCCACATAAAAAATCGTCTGCTTCCTCCAATCGGATTTAAACGTGGCTGAATGGCATTTGAAGGCGAACTAAATGATATTTGAAGATAAGTTAAATGACAGGTTTGTTTTTTTTAATGCTTCACTTTGAATGATATCCTAAGGTCAGGCACTCTTGTGTGACGCAAAGGTAAAATCAGATATAACTCCACTATCATTTTGTGTGACGTGGTGGATAGACGCCTATTTCCTCTGTTGAAGATTTCCCCCTAGATTCAATTAGCCGTGATCGCGAAGAAATATTAATAATAGGGTATTTATGTTTCATTTCCAAGTGTCTTTCCTTGAAGGAAATGCGCGTTTCTGTGGACATTTGTTATCTTGTTTTATTAATGACCGTATGAAATTAAAAACATTCTCATGACGATCGCACTATGAAAAGGAACTTCATATTTCGTACGCTTGTTCCAAAGGCTGAAAAAAAAATCTGTTGTGATTAGCATATGACTTTCCATACATATAATGCAAGGAATTTACTTTTACAGTGAAAAAATTATGTATAATATCCACGGCACAGGGTATTTTTATATTGAATTGTATATTTGGCATATTTTCGGATGACAATAAGTAAAATTATATCGAAGTTGTTAATTAACTTATATTTTCCGCAACTTTAAATCAATATTGATAGCATAAGCAATATAGTCCACATATTAAAATATCATAATAGTTAATTCATCAATTAGGAGTCAGTTTCATTAACATGGTGTCATTTTTGCAATTTTGACGATATTTTCGTCAATATGGGGCGAAATATCGCCATGTTGGCAGTATTTCTCTAAATTAATCACCAAATTTATACCGAGAGTTACAGACAAACGGAGAGAAAAGTATTTCTTATAATGACTGTTGGCGAACTGTAAAGCGTCAAACAATGCAAAACGATTACTCAACAATACAAAACTATTGCTTAAAGTATCTTCTCTCGTGAATGGCACGAACTAGATTCACTAGAATGATGTTTGCAAATTTATCGCATAATATTACATACAAAAAGTGAACATATTTCACAATAGTTAATATTTATGTAAAATATAATATTAGTTAGCGAACAAAGCCGTAACGTTTCATTTGTGGTGCAAGTTTTTTAATGGTGTTATAAAAAAGAGTAAAACTAAATGTTTTTTAAATATAGCAAGATAATTAATAATCGAGGTGTGTAGAAGGAATTATGTGTTCCCAAAATATTTTATATTTTTTTATTTTATCTTTTGTTTTATAAATGTATTTATTTATTTATGTAACATTTTTACTATTATTGCTTTGCATGTGTGAATAGCAGCTAAATAATTCGAGGTGCAAATTAAGATGGATTTGTTAAGTCCACGTTTACAAATTTTCGACATTTATTCAGTTCGTTAGGCAGCTCGGTTCAAAGTCTTTTAAAGTGCATAATTTATTCATATTAACATAAATTGTGAGATTTGCAGTTAAAATATACATTTGAATTTAACGTAAAACTGTAATAATGTAATTTTCATCCCTAAGTTATTCAGTTTACACAGAAAATTTTAAGTCTCTTTTTGAATATTTATGAGAATGTTTAATCGAACGAAAGTCTCACATAATCATAATTTGCATTGAATTATTTAAACTTTTCTAGATAGCAATGTTTTTAACAATGTTAATGTACACAAACCAGCCGATTGTTGAAACAAAATAAAAGTAGAACGGGTATATCGCCTAATACAATTTTAGTGTTTTCATTTAGTATATACAAACGTACAGTATATACAAACGTACAGTATATATAAACGATTAGTATATACAAACGTTTTATTCTTCAGATCTACAAATTCAGATCTACGAATTTGGCGGGATATCGCTAACTTGGCAACTTTTCTTAAACGTTGCCAGATTGACAGAAATGTCGTCAAATTGATAAAAATGACGCTAAATCAATGAAATTAATTTTGTTTTGTTAGAAGAGAGTACTGAAATGATGTTTCGGTAGCATTTGTTTGTCAGTCCAACCGTGCTACTTAGTAACACATTTAGCGAGTTTCTAAAATGTCGCCAAATTGATAAAAATATTTATAAATCCATAAAAATATCTTGAAATTGATAAAATTGGGCTAAATAAATGAAATTAATTGTGTTTTGTTAGGGGATAGTATTGTTATGATGTTTCGTCAATTTGTCGCCAAGTGGTATTATCCACTTTTATAGTCCCACATGGAGATAAATTTGCGTTTTTTTTTAAATTTCGCTAACGAAAATGTCACCAAATTGATAAAATGATGCTAAATTTTTCAAAATGACACCGAATCGATAAGAATTCAATATTTTGCATAATTAAGTATGATTTTCAAGATAACCTCTGTCGTTGTGTGAGAATTAAAAAATATTTTTTACTAAATCTATTTTTTACTTAATTAAATTAAATATTTTAATGGCATATTTTGAATAACAAAGTCATTTAGAATACTATAGTAATTTACACATAATTGTGAATGTTAAGTTTCTTTATATTATATTTTCCGTAAGCAGAACGGGTATAATGCTAGTCTATGTAAACAAGAAAGATCAATCATGTATAATTAATTGATTATGAAAAACTTTCGAACTGCAATGCAATTTTATTTAAAGATCGCTAAAATGCGATGCATTCGGCGGTAATATTTATAAAATTATCCCAATACAATATTAATTTATTATATATGAAAACTTAAAATTTTATCGAAAAAAATAACTTCATGCAAATGACTTCATTGAAATATAAATCGCTTGTCTCTCTATATAAAAGCTGTAAATAAATATTTCGTTCATACACTTTTATTCCATTCCTTTCATTCATCAGAATACTACAATAATTTATTTTATTTAAAAACTTAAAACCATGGAGGTATATGTAATTTTACTCTATTCTTAAAACTTCATCGAAAAAATCATCTGCTTCTATATGTAAAATCAATGACTGTTTCATTCATATCAGCTATATTGCAGATTTCAGAGCTAAATAATTTGGCGTTGAAAAAATTCAGCAATTCAGCAATTATATAACTCATCAATTATATAACTCATCATACATCTTTATTTGTTTACATTCTCCATAAGTTAAAATTAGGCTTCGTTGTAGAAATAATCAAAGATTGATGATTATTTAAACTCAAATATATTGTAACTGTGTTGTTTCAGAATGTAGTTGCACAGAATTTAAGCACAAATAAAGCGGTTTTAGGACGAATACAACACTAAATATAAATTAAAAAAACCTTTAAAAATTACAATTTTGATACAAGATGGATGGCAGTGATCATTTAAATTCAAATATATTATAATTGTGTTGTTTCAAAATATAGATGCACAGAAAATAAGCAAAACTAAAGCGCTTTTAGGATGGACACAACAATAACTATAAATTAAAAATTACTTTACAAATCACGATTTTGCACAAGATGGGTGCCAAATTTTATTTTGAAGTGGGTCACGTGATTTCTTCATATAATATGGGTGTAATTATTGTTGTAATTTTTATTTCAAAAACTACCGGGTAATTATTATTTTAATTTTTATTTAAAAAACTACTGAATATATTTTGCTGAAATTTTTTCAAGATTTTTATGGGATAACTTGAATAATTCCTAAAGCTTTCGAAGCAAATTGTGCATTTCAAATTCGCTTAAAAATGTTTGAAAAATTAAGTCCCATAATTTCAATGTATTTCATTGTTTCAACCCGGGTTCCGTCCAAAACTAATTGGATGATATTATTCACTTATATTCCCATAGGTCCTGCAGACCGTCTGAACAACATACTAAAGTTTCATTTTGATAAAGTCATCTTTACGGCAGTTATCGTGCGAACAGACAGACAGACAGGCAGACAGAATGAACAAAGTCATAAACACTTTTCAACTATGTTATAAAGTGTTAATAAAATTGAAAGTCTGTCTGTCTTTTTGTATATCTGTCTGTATGTTTGTCTCATCATCAAGGGAAAACGGTTGCACCGAATTTCATGAAATTTTGTGGGTAGCCGAAAATTTGTCCCATTTAAAATATAGTTCATGTTTTCAGTTTTAAGGCCCAGGAGTTGTCAAGATATTAATTAACAAGAAATATCAATCATTTATAAAGCATTGATTATGAAACACTTTCCAACTGAAATGCAATTTTATTTAAACATCTCTAAAATGCAATATATTCAGCGGTGATACTTTAAAAATTATCACAGAACTACAATATTTTATTATATTTGAAAACTTCATCGAAAACAAATGAGCTTTATTCAAATAACGTCATCGAAATATAAATCGAGTGGCTCTCTATATAAAAGCAGTGAATATTTCATTCATAAACTTTTTTCTATTCCATTCATTAAGCGGCGATATTTCTAAAATTATCACATTACTACAATAATTTATTTTACTTCAAATCTTAAAACCATTGAGGTAAAAGTACTTTCAAACTCTATGATTAAATCTTCATCGAAAAAGCAATACTATAGAATCGTCTGTTTCTCTATGTAAAATCAATGAATATTTCATTCATATCAGCTCTATTGCTGACTCCAGAGCTAAATAATTTTGCTTTAAAGAAATTCAGCAATTCTTATACAACTCATCTAACAGCTTCATGTATTTACATTCTCTATACATGAATATTAAGCTTCGTTGTAGCAATAATCAAAGTTTGATGATCATTTAAATTCCAGAATATTGTAAACACGTTGGCGCAATATATAGATGCACAGAAAAAAAAATAAAGCGGTTTTAGGGCGGATACAAGACTAGATATAAATGAAAAAGAACTTTAAAAATCACGATTTTGACACAAAATGGATGCCGTATTTTATTTTGAAGTGGGTCACTTGATCACTTCATATAATATGGGCGGAAGTATTATTTTAATTTTTACTTAAAAAACTACCGATCTTATTTTGCTGAAATATTATTTATACATTTTATGGGATAATTTGAATATTTCCTAAAATTTTCGAAGCAATTTGTGAATTTTAAATTCGATTAAAAATGCTTGAAAAATTAGGTCCCATAGGGTTCAATGTATTTAATTTTTTTTTCAATCCGGATTCAATCCAAAACTAATTGGGTGATATTATTCATTAATATTCCCATAGGTCCCACACACCATCTCAACAACATACTAAAATTTCATTTTGTTAAAATCAGTTTCACGGCAGTTATCTTGCGAACGGACAGACAGACCGAATGAATGAACAAAGTCATAAACACTTTCAATTATATTTTACAACATAGTGATAAAAAGAAATCGTAAACCTTCCATAGTATTATACAGAGAATATTTCTTTTAGCAAATTTATTTGAAGAAAATTATATTATATCACTTAGCAACGAATTTAAATCCAATGCGTTTATGCGGCAGACGATTTTTATTAAATTTTTTCCGATTTAAATAATGAAGAAATGCATGTAAAACAAATTTTATCAAAATTGCATTTTTGACTTACGGAGATTATTGATATTTTCACTTTATTGCGTCATCTATTTTATTTTGGATAAAATTGTTGAACCTCATATATTGTACTACGGGTATGTCTTCTAATCTATAAGAATATAAAGAATACAGGTAAGTAGCACGGCTATATCTTCCCATATAATTTTAGTGCTTTTATTTTGGCGTATACTGGTTCAATTTCATATTTCCTTTGTAAATTTGATTGTAAACGGAACTTGGATGTTTTATTCCTCAGATCTATCTCTGAAGACAATTTTGTACAGCATGAACAGAGATTTTTAAACGTCTTTTAATTTAACTGGTATACTGCTAGAACGAATAGTCTGCTTGTATTATTTAAAACTAAAAATACTTTTAGGTATGATTGGTAACAGAATATTCCATCAAGATTTAATTTCATTTTGTGTAACAATACGTATAATCGGGTGTAACTAATACTTTAAACCTTTTAGATTAAAAGCTTTCTACATTTGGCGAAATATTTGAGGTGTTATCTTAAAATTGATAATTCTTCAATTGTGTCTCTCTTATCTCAAACGCGTGATCGGATTCATATGATTTACTTCTGTTGTTTGGAACCGCCTAGGCAATCTCTGTAAAGTGCTATTTTGACAACAGTTCTACGGAGAAAGAACTTGAAGCTGCTTAAAAGACAAACAAAGGACATATATTAAGGTAATTTAGACTTAACAAATGTTTCTGCCACCTATGTTTGATGACTATAGAAATGACTTCTTTAATATATAGCTATTTTTAGTTATTTTCTTGATTCTACTGCACTTATTATTAATCTTACTATTCTTGTATATTGTTGTTATGTTATACTTTATATTACTCTAAAGCACTATTTTCAATTTGTGGCATTTACCCCTTTCTATAAGTTTTTCATGGATTCTCCTCCTGCAAATATATATATATATATATATATATATATATATATATATATATATATATATATATATATACAGGATGTGTATATATATATATATGTGTGTGTGTATACATATATACAGGGTGTATATAAACTGATGGTCGGAACTATAAGGGGTTATAGAACTCACCAAAATAAACAACTTTCACAATACAATTTAGAGTCTGAGAGCAGCCGGCGAGTCGCGAGAGGGCGCTTTCTCTGGAGTGGATAAAACGTCATGTCAAGAAGGAGAACATAGTAAATCCGCATGCTACACGTTTCAGATGTCACCAGCAAAAGTTCTCCGTGAATGCATGGGCAAGGATTAGCCACGACCAATTAATTGGCCCGTATCTTATACCAGGCGGCCTAGACGGACAGAAGTACCTCACCTTCCTCCAGCAGGTGCTGCAAGATTTACTACGTGCTGTACCAGCAAATCATCGAGTGATTATGTGGTTCCAGCACGATGGAGCGCCAGCACATTACACCAGGATTTTGCGGAACTACCTGGA
>OX578152.1:13332500-13365000 GCA_951213105.1 Amaurobius ferox | reverse complement strand
GATCTTTTTAATAATATAAAGATCTCTGATCTTTATGTAGTACTTTTAGCTCTGTATAATGCTTATATTACTAATCATTCAACTCGTGCTATATTTACCAATTTTCCTAAACATCTTTGATATTTTCAATAATTATATATTTCAAGGAAATAAATTATACTTACAAGTCTCAGGGATTCCACAAGGTGGCTGTAGTAGCAGTATATTAGCTAATTTATACATTTATCATTATGAAAAATATTTTACTTCCACAGATTATAAAATTTACAGATATGTTGTTGATTTGATTTGTATGGTTTTTACAAATAATTGTGTCATAGATACAGATTTCTATCCGGATAATTTGCAATTAATTCCTAATGAATCCACTATTAGTAATAACCTTAATTTTTTGGATATAAATCTAATTATTGAACCTAGTAATAGGATAGTTACTAATTTATATGATAAAAAATATTTTTTAACTTTAACATTAATAAAATATTACCATTTAATTCCTGTAACTATATTCAATTGTTTAGAAATATGATACTTAATCAACTTATATATATATATATATATATATATATATATATATATATTGTGTGTCCGGGTCCCCTCTAGAGTCCAGGCTCTCCTAAGTGAATGCTGTCCTTTCTCCTTACGGCGATCGTGCGCGCCCTCTTAGTATGAGATTATTCAAAGTTGACAGAAGTTTTCAATTTAATCTTTACATGCACAAACGGTTTCGGTTCTTAGAAGTTACGAAAATATGATGTGAGCAGCACATGACTTTTCCTACAAACTGAAATTCATTTTCTCTTTCTTTCTTTTACAATTCATTAAATTGAGTTAATTAGCACAAAATAAGACGAAAATTATTTGAAATAAAACTGAATTAGCAGTTTTAATTCAATTTTTTTTTCATTTGGCGACTGGACGTTTTTTTAAAAGTGACTTGAAAAAATGCGAAAAAGACAAAATATCTCGAGAACGGTTAGTCCTAGAGTGTAATGCTGTTCATCTTATTATTTTTTTCGTCAAGAATTATGAGTAAAGGTACCCAAGCACGTAATTGATACAACAGCAGTTTTTATTTTAAATAATAGTCTTCTTAGACAGTAATATTTTATTTTAGATTTGGCAATTTTTGTTGGCCATTTCGCAAAAAATAGCAGGTTGTCTCTTTCCGAATTGCACCAAAATCCAATCAGCACCAGAGTATTCTACACATAATTTATTTACCAAATTTTGTAAAATGTGGTCCATTTTGTGAAATTTGTCCATTTTGTCCATTTGATTTTACGAAAGTATTGGGACGGAGTTGAAAATTCGAATATGAGTTTTTGACGGAAGAGCGGGTTTTAAATACACTGTAAAATATCCTGAAACCTATGCACATTTTTTTCAGCTCCTTTGTTGATAATTTCGGAACTATCAAGAATGTCGCAATTATAGGCATTCATGATCATTCCAACGTCATTTATGAAATATTCATCTAATTATCGTCTACCGAAGAGCTATTTTTGTATTTATATATATATATATTATCATAACTATCAAAAACCTGACTCCCCATTACAGACAGCTGATTGCTCTGAAACTGCAAATGTTTCACAGTGTATCCTTAAACTTGAATCGAATGCTTTAGAAGTGATGTCTATGTGTATATGTATGTTTGTGTGTGTGCGTATGTTAATATCTGTGCGTGTTCGTGATACTATAGACGTAATATCATACGACCGAATGAAGCGCTTATAATATAAATTATTTTTTTTATTTGAAAAAAAAAGTTGAAAAATCCGTGTCATTTTTCCAAATAATTAAAATTACAGTCTGCTACCCTTCATTCTAAAGGAATTGAAAAAAATCATGCGATTGGAACCAAGTTCGACATTGCGACCCTCTGTATGGTAACTCTCGCCCACCGAGGAAGGCTAATAATGTTACAAACTACAAATTGTATTGCGGCTATATTTCACTACATAGTGCAAAATAGCCGCGATACGATCATGATATAATGATTGAAACTGTTTATTTTCACGATTATGTGCTCAGAATGTCCACAAATATGTATTGGCATCAAAATCTCGAAAAGATATTGTGAAAACAATACCTTTTCTATACTATATGCTATAATATATGAAAGTAAAAATTTAAAAAGTAGTAAGTATTGTTAAATGTGTTCACTTTCCATATTATGCGACATCATTCTTATGAATCTACACTTCCTTCCAAAAGTTAGCACACGTCAGTAAATACGATATAATTCAAAAAATTCTACTTGGATTGACAGTAAATTTCACAAGTAGATAGTCAATTAAGCAATGTATCCATGAGTATAGTAATGAAATTAAAGAAAATATTTTAGATTTACCCATTAAGCCTTTGCTTCACACTGGATGCATTTGGAAAAAGTTTTGTATGCTATACAAACAAGACAAACAAGCCTTAATATGAAACATAATCCCCTCTGACTTGTACATAAACATGGCTTCGTATCGCATCGACGTTTCATCCCTTCAATCAGGGGATGCAGGGCAGCAGAAGGCAGTAATAGCTATTCCTGTAAAAGGGCAATTTGCAGATACCCTAGTAGCATTTACTATCGATCCAATACTATCAAATATTGTATATTTTACAATTACATTGGAAAATTCTCAAATGTAGTCCCAATATTGGGAAAATGTTGGGGTTATATTGGCCTTCAATATTGATGTTACATTAGACGTATTGGCGTAATATATTGCCAAAAACTTTAAGCCAATATTACACGATTCCGTCAAAATATTCACTTTTTTATTTTAGTCCAATTATTGGAGCCAGTAATAAGACAGTATTGGGCCAATATTGGATTGCTACTAGGGTACAGCTAGAAAGAGTAAACGGGCAAAGACAGAGTACCCAATGCCATCCCAACGATATTTAATGAGTTTGATATCCGGAGAACACGCTGACCACAGCATACGAGCAATACCTTCATTCTCAAGATTCTTGTCCACCAGCCCTGCTCTGTGGGAACGAGGGTTGAAGTTAATCAAAAGAAAATCTGGACCCACTGATACAGTGTAGGGCCTCAAGAAGGGTTCAAACATTGAATCCGATACCTTACCTCCATCAAAGTACCCCCTGTGACTTTCCTTTAAAGTACCCCCCTATATGTGCAGAAAGGAAAGATATCGCAAAGAATATTCAGCTCACACCATCACACTGGTATTCAATGACATTATTGTCACTATGTCTTGCGAGGGCCAACGGCCGTACCGTGCTGAAAACACCGGTTCTCGTTAGATCACCGAAGTCAAGCAGCATCGGGCGCGTTTAGTACTTGGTGGGTGACCACCTCGGAACACCGCGTGCTGTTGGCCATCTCGGGTGCGGTATCCCCGTGGTTTGCGCGCTAGATTTGCACGCTACCACAAATGCCGCCGTGTTCATGCGGAGTACGATCACGTTAAACATGTGGGTACGTAAGTCCTTCCGAGAGGTTGGTGGTAGGGGAAGGAGGGTACGGTCCCTGTGGATGCCTCCCCCACTGGGTTCCGGTCTAAATTGGGTGGCACTTCCCGGCCGTCCATACAGTTACCTTACACCTTTCTGGTAGGTCGGACGGTCTGGGTCTCAACAACAACTATGTCTTGCGAGTAGTTATTGGACGTTGAAAAAAAGGACAAAAAAAAAAGAAAATCAAAGATATGTGACGAATCTCAACGTTTTGCAAGCAGTTAGAGGACATTGAAGAATAACGCATAGCAAAAGAAAATCATAGATAGGTGATTTTACTATATTTGCAAGTTAGGGTACATTGATGAAAAGGACATAGAAAAAGTAAATCAGCGATAGATGATGTTACTCACTATTTTTTTAAAGGTCGAAGGACAGGATATTGATGAAAGGGAATAGAAAATGAGAGTCAGCGATGAGTGATGTTTCGGACTATTATTTGCAAGTCATATGGCACTGCTGAACAGGACATAGAAAAAGTAAATCAGAGACAGTTGACTTTACTCACGATTTTCTGCAAGTAGTTAGAGGTCATTGAAGAAACAGACATAGAAAAAGAAAATCAGAAATAGATAATGTTTACAATAGATTTTTTTTTCAAATAGTTTAAGGCTATTGATGACATAGACATAGGAAAAGATCAGAGATAGATGATGCTAATCGATATTTTATTTTTGTGTGTAATATATTGGATTTTCCAGCGCAAGATTTGAAAATCTGACGCTCAGTAATATGCTCACTAATATCTGATGCATGATGAGTAACTCTAGGTTACATTTCTGACTATGTTTAAAATAAATAATTTTCAATCTACAGTGGTATATTAAACTCCCTGCAGTACGTGTATGGGCATCACACTGCACTCATATAGACAAATATTTCACACTGAAAATGCATCACATTTGAATGTACCGTGAAAATAAGTGAATCCTTAAAAAGTCAATAATCAAATTTTAGATACCTTTGTAATTCTCTCCCCACAAATGTATTTTGTTTTGTAGGGAAAAGTAAATGACAATTAAAATTTCTTCGATGTTTTTAATTGCAGGAAACTTTTGTGCTACTTCTAACTGCTTCTGGATTCCGAGTTAAATTTAAGGAAGCTGAACCAGTTAAAGAAGGAATTTAAATCATCAATAAGCAGCACGTTATATGGAATTCCCAATGCTTATGACCTCCAACATAAGTCAGACTCTTCGGACTGGTAGATAAGTCCGCATAAAAGGTGCTATTGAAATTTCAAATTTAAGAGGTGTATTATATTTCATCCAGAAAGTGTATCAAATGAAAATCGAACTGCTAAGTTTTGCTTGGACTTGATTGGTTTGGAGCAGGCTTGATTTTCAGAATTAAATTAGTAACGGCAGTGAATAAGAGCATTCATGCTATTTATTTTCTCTGCAATTAACTACATTTAGAGCTATATACCCTTTGAACAAACAGACTTTAATATGAATTATGCCAGCATTGGGTACATATCAAATATTACTACAATCCATAGCGACAAATTGTAAAATGTGTATTAACTAAATTGTAACAAGCAGGAGTTTACAAAAAGAAGACAGATCCATACCTTGTGTTTGTGCTATAGAATTGTATATTTTATACGCAAGCAAATGGACGTGAAGCTGATGTATGACATAATTAGCAACAGGTGACAAACACTTCCCAGATGCTGAAACCCCCATGCTGGTGCTTTTCACCTATAAAGAATTATATCTGTTTTGAATAAAAATTCATAAAGACAATTTCATTCAGCTTGATTTGGGATATGAAACTCTGTATAATATAAAACGCTGATAACGAAGGATATTTTACTGTCAACTGATATACTAAAAAATGAATATGTTAAATTGCGTAAAACGTGATCTTAAGAAATAATAATTTATAATAACAAATGCAGTATAATAGAATTGCATTTTAGATTAATAGAACAAGAACTGAGGTTTAGTTCATTAATATGCAATAAAATATAAGAACCTTTAACTTTGGGCAAATCAAAAAAGGCAAAATGAGCATAAGTAATCAATATTTTTCCGAAAAGTTTTTAGACTTTTATGTGAAGACACCCCTCAAGCTCAAAGAGCAAGCAATGACAAGGTTATCTATTCAACTATGCCAATATTCTGAAATTAAGAAACACATTATATGTATTGCTGAACCGTTGAGGATAGCACTGTGTACAGGAAATTTTTCTGATGAATTATGGGAAGATTTTCTTGAAAAGCAATCGTTTACAACGTGTGATAAGATCTGTTTGACCCCTTCATTGAAGCCCCATTTAATAATTCGCATTCGATCAATAGCCATTGAAATACTTATCTGGAACAAAAAATATCAAATATTGCTTAATACTTCTCCCCAGGATACCGACCGGTTTTTGACATTATCTGACTGGACAGCGGAAGGTAGAATAGATGAAGAAAAGATTGCAAAACGCTTAGTTCAAGACGAGCGAATGACTGCTGGTCTCCGCTATCAAATAGCGTGTGTAAATTATTTAAAGCCTTTTATTCACTCTTTATGGAATCGAATTCCCCCACAATGTCGTGAGTATTTGTCGAAAGATCGGTCAAGAATAGTCCGATTTTTGTCTAAATATATGATGGGGACATTTGAAACTCTAGATAAACCCACATTCATTAGAGAAGTATTTGAATCGGCAGTATATGAAGGGGAAAGAATAGCTGTGATTAATTCCTGGAATGTTGTGAGAGGATTCATAATGAGTGGATTCATAAATGATGCAGTTTTAATGATAACTTCCGAAACAGCATGTGAACGATATAATGGCAAAGATTTAATGTTTTTGATATCACACCTAATTCAAGGGGATGAATGGGATGATATTTGGAGTGCCCCACAAACACATTACAGTGACATTTTATATTTCCTTCTTTCTCAGATGTCTGAGCAACAGAGGTTTCACTATTTTAAAAATTCCTTTCGAAAAAACCTCCCATTTCGTTCACTTAGTAGCGAAGAAGTAGTGGCTATACTGGTATTTACTAGTTTAATAGATTCTTCTTATCGGTGTTATTTTATACCAATTATCACCAAGATCTGGGACATTTTACCTGAAGAAGTATATGGAGAGGTAATATTAAATATTTCAAACAGATATGCAAATCTTCCAAATATAAAAGAGTATCATGTGTTTGATTATGGAGATTTATTGGTGGATTTATTGAGAAAAACTCCAGATAACTACAAACGCTTTATATTTACAGATAAGTATAATAATCGCAAACGTATAAAACAAAATAAAGGCAAAGAATTGCTACTCAATGTCCTCAAAACGCGGCCATTTAAGCAAAGAAATATAGAATTAATACAAGATATTTTACAACATGCTACAGTAGAAGAAAAACAATCAATTATAAATTCCAAATGCGGAACAGAACTTTGTAAAATTTTAATTGAAAATAGAAACAATGAAATAGTCGACTTGATATTGGCAGATTGTTTGTCAGAAGAGGAAATCTGTGATTTTAAAAAGAAATTCATGAAATCTTACGAGATGACTTGTTACTGTTTTGAGATCTTAGAGCACGAGACGGAAGAGTCTTTGATTTCATTGTTGAACTGGGGATGTTTCACAGAAGAAGAAATTGCCCATTTTAAAATCTTTCTTATTCAAGAGTCGTATTGTAGAGAAGAAATTATGAAGTTAATGGTACATTCCAAAATAAATCGTGTGGACAGGATACTGGAGTGGTGTTTGCCATCTGACGTTATTAGAGTACAATTTAAAAAGCAATTAATCAAAGAATACGCAGTTGACATATTTTCCACGATTATAACATTATCTGTATGGGAGAAATTTGAGAAATTTATCACATGGGTCTTTCCAACAAAAGAGGAAAAAAATCGTTTTAAACGTGAATTGTATAATGAAGGTATATGTGAATCCATTCTAAAAGACATGATTGTATCTTTTGATTGGAAAATTCCAAATAATTTCATCGACTGGTGCGGATTGTCTCCCGAGGAAATCAAAATATTAAAAAGAGAAGTAGTGATTTCAAAAGAGATATTGCAACATATCTTTGATCAATTGGATTGCGATGATTCCATTCCGCTTGTTCTAGAATGGGGTCTAACGGATGAAGAGAATGTGGTGTGTTTTAAAGAAGCATTTGAGGAATATGCCTTTAAGACTAGGCATATAAAATTTAGCGATTATTCTGAACGATTTCAGACATTGGATTATTTAATTACAAATTTGCTCAATGGTCTTGCAAGAAAGGACGGAGATGATACTTTACAGGAAGTTATAAACTTGGATTAAGAGACTAAAACTAAGTCTTGCAAACAATAACGCAGGATTTTGTTTCTTAACTTTTTATCGAAAAATATATTCTACAGTAAACTATCGATGTATCTATATTCTAAAGATGAAAAGAAAATAGAATATTTTTCGAAATTAGGGACATTGAATAAGCAAAATTTATAATGTTTTCTATAAGCAACCAAATATAGTTTATACACATTTTTTAACAGTTTAAATGTACAAGCTAAAAATTTGAAAAGTTTTGTAACATAAATTCGTTCTTAATAACAAAATGTTGAAATGTATAAAATTAAATGTTGTTAAAACCATATTAAATATCAAATTGTCACTGAATGGTATAGAATTAAAACATGTTACAGTTGCAATGAAATATTATATTTGAGAAATAAACATCAATATGTGAATACATCAACACTTTTATAATTAATAATTTAAACACTTTATTGCTAAGAATTGGAAGAATATTCATATATATTCATTTTATGTAGATTTATATTTAAGGTTGATTTTTATGACAAATAAGTAAGTTGATAATCACTCACCATGTAATATTATATCTGTACGGATATTTATGCTTTTTGCTGAATAAAATTTATTATTATGAAATAATATATATATATATATATATATATATATATATATATATATATATATCTGTATATATAAAATTGAATATCTGTCTGTTTGTTTGCCCCGTCATCACGGGAGAACGGCTGAACCGAACTTGATGAAATTTTGTGGGTAGCCTGGAAATATGCCCACTTAAAATGTAGTCTATGTTTGGAGTTTCTGCGATTAGTGGTTCTCGAGATATTAGTAAAAAACAAAATTTTAGTTTGTCTCATCATTACGAGAGAACGGCTAAACCGAATTTGATGAAATTTTGTAGATAGCCTTAAAATAGTCCCCAATAAATTTAGCCCAAGTTTTGAGTATCTAAGACTAGAGGTTGCCGCGATATTAATGAAAAACGAAACAACTTTTTCCTTGGAGTTCTACTCTCTAACTCCGTGGTTTATCCAAACGAAAAGCTTGAATATCGTTTGAAAATGAATTAAAATTTAATCTCTGAGTTTGATGGGAGATTTTTTGCCCTAATTTGTCCCTTTCTGAAAACATGAATTGTTTAAAACATGATTTAAATGGGAAATCTATCATCATCATCATTATTGTTCTCTTCGCGCCTAAGTGGCACATAAGGCCTTCAGCTTAGATTTCCAAACACGACGGTCGCGTGCATCAGCTCTCGCTTCAGTCCAGCTCGCCCATCCCGCCTGGTTTCTCTCACTCTCCACCAACCGTCTCCAAGTTAACTTCGGTCTACCTCTTCACCGTCTGCCCTCAGGTGCCAAGTCCAGGGCAACGGTGGGATACTGTCCAATGGCATTCTCAAAACATGGCCTATGCAATTCCATCTTCGATATATGATGTCATATTTAATGGGCTAAAAATTGGTCCTTTTATATAGGTTTTCATTTGATATTGTGTTAGGCCAAAATATTCCCAGTATTTTCCTAAGGCACTTCCCTTGCCAGGCATTAAGTTTGGCACTTTAGGATTTAGTCACTTTCCACGTTTCTGTTCCATATAACAGTACACTCTTCACCAAGGCATTAAACAAGTGTAGTTTAGTCTTGAGCTTTATCTCCGAAGCTCTCCACACTTTCTGGAGCCCACGAAAACAATTTTGGGCCTTAGCAATTCTAATTATGATCTCCTCATCAGTTCCACCCGTTTTTCCCACCATGCCACCAAGGTAGATAAACGTATCCACATCTTCAATGGCGTCATTATCCTAAACAATATTGTTTAATGATTTTTCTTTTAATCTCAATACCTTAGTTTTACTCTTGTTGATATGAAGACCAACCTCTTTAGCATGTTCAGCAAAAATCTTGGTTTTCTGCTGTAAGTCATCTATTCTAGAGGACATCAAGACAATATCATCAGCAAAATCGAGATCTTTCAATACTGACGTGAAGTTCTATCTGATGCCTCGGCTCTTATTTCTGATAGTTCTTTTCATGACTCAGTCAATTACTATTATAAGTAATAGTCCTGACATTACGCATCCCTGTTTAACACCAGTCTCAATTAAAAAAGTTTCTGTTAAGTTTCCGTTCACCACTACACAGCATTTGCTATTTTTATATAGCTCAATGACAATGTTAATACATTTTTGAGGGATACCATAAATCCCTAAAATTTTCCACAGAGTTTCTTTATTGGTTGAATCAAACGCTTTGCGGAAATCAATGAAATTCAGGTACAGAGAAGCATTGAATTCAATGCTTTATTCAATGATATTTCTTAAGGTGAAAATTTGTTGTGTTGTTCCAACACCTCTCCTGAATCCAGTCTGTTCTTCTCTCAACATGCCCTCAACATCGCCTTTTAGCCTGTTGATAAGGACTCTTCCAAAAACCTTTGCGGTTATAGATATCAAACTGATTCCTCTCCAATTATCACTCACCGATAAGTCTCCCTTTTTTTGGTAACTTGATAATGGCACTTTCTTTCCATTTTTCAGGGACTTTTTCGGTTTCCCAAATTTCAATAAACATGGTTTTCAAAAACTCTGCTGTTACCTCCACGTCTACTTTCAGCATTTCAGCGGGAATAAGATCATCTCCACAGGTTTTACTAGACTTCAACACCTTCAAAGCGTCTCTAATTTCGCACAGCGAAATTTCTTCCATGGAGATGCTAAGGATAGGTGGTACATTACATGTCTCCATACATATCTCAGCATGATCTTCACATTTCGCATTTAAGATCTCCCTGAAGTGCTCTTTCTAACTGGTCCCGATCTCATAATCCGTAGTCAGAAGTTTACCATTTTTGCCTCTGATTGCACATTCGGGTTTCTTATAAACTCCACTAATCTCTTTAACCAACTTGTACACAGTTCTCATTTGGCCTACTTCAGCCGCATGTTGCGCCTCTCCAGCAATCCCATCAAAATATTTTTTCTTGTCCTTCCTAATATTTTTCTTAACATTTTTGTCTGTCACACTATATTTCTCTTTATAGCTGTGGTAAGGTCTTTTGGATCTAGTACTATCCAACAAAATTTTAATCCTTCTTCTATGTTCTACAAGCTTCCAAGACTCACCAGTTATCCATTCTTTGCTTTTTGTCTTTCCCTTTCTTCCGATTGTATTTTCAGCAGCTTCATTAAATATTGTCACGAAATCATGCCATCTCTTTTCAACACTGTTAGATTCGTTTTCGTGTGTCACAGCATCGCAGTCCGAGGTTGTAAGTTTTTCTCTCACTTCAGCTCTAAACTTTTCTCTAATATCTCTGTCCCTTAATTTTGCAACATCGAAACTAACACCTCTTCCTTTCTGGTTTTTCCTATAACATTTCTGCAATTTTAACCTTAATAGCGTTGTTAACATAAAATTGTCAAACACAATACAGCTTCAATAACAAGGCTTTCTCGATCATAGATAACATTCTCGCAAAAACTTCTTTGCACCGTTTACTAATGAATCAAATGAAGAATCTACAGAGCACTACAGTTCTTTTATAACGGCATCATTTGCATACTTCTGGAAGATGTATTCGCGTAAGCGCCACCTATAGGTGATTTTTTAAACTACAAAATTTTTTTACGTCAACCCCGTCCTAGCAATACTTATGGTACAAACCGTACCTCAATGCAATGATTTTTCGATTTTTAATGACTTTTTAAAGTTTATACGAACTTATATATATATATATATATACACACATATATATATATATATATATATATATATAATGTATATATATATGTATATATATATGTAGATATATATGTATATATATATGTAGATATATATTGGGGTCCGGGTCCCCTCTAGAGTTCAGGCTCTCCCGAGTGAGTGGTGTCCTTTCCCATACAGCGATCGTGAGCGCACTAATATGAGATTATTCAAAGGGTAAGCTGACAAAAGTTTTCAATTTAATCTTTACATACAAAAACGGTTTCGGTTCATAAAAATTAAAAAATCTGTTCTGAGTAGCACAAGTCTTTTCCTACAGACTGAAATTTATTTTCTTTTTCTTTCTTTTATAATCCTTTAAATTGAACTAATTAGCAGAACATAAGATGGAAAATTATTTGAAAGTAAACTGAATTATCAATCTTATTTCAATTTTTTTCATTTGGCAACTGGAAATTTTTTTAAAGGTGACGTCTTAAAAATACGAAAAAGACAAAATAGAGCTCGAGAACGGTTAGGCTCAAAGTTATGCTTTTCATCTAACTATTTTCATCGTCAAAAATTATGAGTAAAAACAACTCGTAATTGACCCATATGAGCAGTATTTTATTTTAAATAATAGTCTTTTTGGATAGTAAAATTTCATTATAGATTTGCCAATTTTTTGGACCATTTTGCAAAAAAATTGCAGGTTCTGTCTTCCCGAATTGCACCAAAATCTAATCAGCAACAGAGTATTCAACACATAATTTATTTACCAAATTTTGTGAAATGTGGTCTATTTTGTGAAATTTGGTCCATTTTATCCATCTGATTTTACGAAAGTATTGGGATGGAGTTGAAAATTCGAGCACGAGTTTTCGACGGAAGAGCGTATTTTAAGTACACTCTAAAACATCCTGAAATCTATGCTTATTTCTTTTCAGCTTCTTTGTTATTAATTTCGGTAAGCTATCAGAAAAGCCGCAATTTCAGGCGTTCTAGAAAATTCCAGCGTCATTTCTGAAATATTTAGCTAATTATCATATACCGAAGCGTTATATTTGTATTTTTTTATATATTATCTTAACTATTAGGAACCTTACTCAGCATTACGGACAACTATTCTCTTGAAACCTCAAATATTTTACAGTGTATCCTCTGCAAATGTTTTGCAGTGCATCCCCTGCAAATGTCATTCAGTTTAGCCCCTGCCAATGTTTTACAGTGCATCCCCTACAAATATTTTACAGTGTATCCCCTGAAAATGTTTTACAGTGCATCCCTTGCAAATGTTTCACAGTGTATACATAAACTCGAATCAAACGCTTTAGAAGTGATGTCTATGTGTATTTGTATGTTTGTGGATTTGCGTATGTTAATATTTGTGCGTGTCCGTGTACTGTAGACGTCATATCTTAAGAATGAATGAAGCGCTAATAATATACTTTGGAACAATTATTACAATCAATGCAAATGAATACTAGAATCATATTGATTGTAATAACAATCAAAGATTCGGATGATCGCCCATTTTTGGAATAAATGTTTGACAACATCATTGAAAAATCAGTAATTTCAATAATGATAAACAATACTCCTGTCAGATGTAATATTTCAATAGAAAATTAATAATACAAGCTTTTGAACTTTAACAAGATATCTCACGTTTTTCAAATACATTCATCAAAAGAATTATAATATTAACTGAAGTATGGCACAAATCGTTTTTATCATGCCAGAATCAATATTTAATTCGCTTCACTATTTTTTTTCTGCAAAGTTTTCAAGGGAAAAAATTGAAATATCTGTGTGATTGTTCCAAATGATCAGAATTATCTACTACTACCCTTCATTCGAAATGAGTTTAAAAAATCATCCCATTGACACCAAGTTTGACATTGCATCCCTCTAGGGGGTAACTCCCTCCCACCGAGGAAAGATAATGATGTCACAAATAAAAGAAATTGTCTCTTGGCTATTTTTTACTGTATAGTGCAAAACAGCCGCAATACGATCATAATTTAGTAATTGAGACTGATGATTTCGTCAGCATGTGTTCCGAATGTCCACAAACTTGTATTGGTATCAAAATAGCAAACTTTTTCTATACTATTTCCTATAATATGAGAAAGTTAAAGCTTAAGAACTAGAAAGTAGTGTTAAATATGTTCACTTTCCATATTATGTAACATCATTCTTATGAAAATACACTGGCTTCGAAAAGTTACCAAATGACAGTAAAAACGACATAATCCAAAATCTTCTATATTTATTGTCTATAAATTTCACAAGTATGTAGTCAATTGAGTAATGTATTCATGAGTATAATAATAAAATTAAAGAAAACATTTTAGGTTTACACTTTAAGCCTTTCCTTCACACTTGGCAAAAGTTTTTATGCTATACAAAGAGGCCTTAATATGAAATATAACGCCCTCTGTTATTGACATAAGTATCGCATCGACGGTTTACTCCCTTCAATCAGGGAAGCTAGTGCAGCAGAAAGCAATAATTTCTATTCCTGTAAAAGGGCAACATTCAGATACCCTAGCCGCATTTACTATTGGTCCAATATTGGACTAATATCGTACATTTTGGCATTACATTAGAAATTTTCAAAATTTAATCCCAATATTGGGGTTAAATTGGCCTTCAGTATTGGTTTTACATTGGAAGAATTGGCGTAATATATTGTCCCAAAACTTTAAGCCAATACGAAAATTCCGACAAAATGTTCACTATTTCATTTTGGTCCAGTATTGAAGCCAATAATAAGCCGGTATTGGGGCAATATTGAATTACTACTAGGGAACATCTGGAAAGAGTCGACGGGCACAGATAGAGCTCCCAATGTCATCCCAGCGATTTTTAATGAGTTTGATATCCGGAGAACAAACAGCATACGAGCAGTACCTTTGCTCGCTAGGTACTGATCCACCAGCCTGGTCTGTGTGGACGAGCGTTAAAGTTCTGGATGAGCGTAAGCATGTAGACGGGCGTAACGTGCAGATGCTCTGCTGGACGAGAGTAAAAATTGACTTTCTTGCTGTTGTGGTAGCCGTGGCTCAGAGTATTGATGCGGTCGTTCTGTGTTTGCGTTTTAACAGTATTGCAATGTACTAGACCTAGAAGGATGTTATAGCCCTAGAAAAATCTGGAACGGGTGTTTTTTTAACAGACCCACATGTTGGAAATTGTTTCATTAACTATAAATAATAGAATCGTTCACAGAAACAAAATTGGCAACTTCCTTAATGGACTATCCTGTCCATCCAATAGTATACCAGCGCTCAGAATCTTCCAAAAGTATTATTTGTGACATAAGAAATTTAATCTATTCTAAAATCATTTCTAATGCTTTTCAAACATTTTTCTTTGGGAATTGAAACTCTTAGGTGGAAACAAGTCGTTTTCACCTCAGCCCCAATTTTTATATTGTTCGAAAAGCAAGTCGCTTTTGAACATATCTTATGATATTTGAATATCCCCATTGGCGACAGCAGTAAGTTTCATACAATAAAATTAATGGATGCGCTTGATATTTGAGAATTTACATCGTGTGCTTAACTATAGGAAGGAAGTGTAGTAGATCGTTCCATTCACCAGAGAAGACATTTTTTATAAGTTTTATATTTTAATGCCCAAGAATGAATTCGTCAAATTTCATTTATTATACGTATGTAATTGACATTAATTAAATGTTAATTGTATTTTGATGAGCATTTTGCAAGTTAGTGGGTATGAATAAGTCATTCCTTTGAACTATTAAATTGCCAAATGTGACAAATTTCCATTGATATGGTATTACGTCATTACCAAAACCATTGTTTTATGGATCTTGTAAACCATTATTTCGTTGTGGCATAAGAAACTCCATTGAATTATGTGGGAAAGATAAAGTTCTGCCCAAGTCATATCTTTATAGATGCATTGATCTTTGATGTCTATGATTCAGTGATTATATTAAAGAATAAAAAATTAGCTGGTCTTTGTAATGTATGTAAAGAATGAGGACTGTCAATTAATAAATCACATGCAATGGCATCTCTGAAAGAGTTGAAAATCTGTGTCATCGTTCCAAATAATTAGAATTATAGTCTGATACCCTTTCATTTTAAAGGAATTGGAAAAATCACCCGATTGACACCACGTTCGACATTGCGACCCCCTGGATGGTAACTCTCGCCCACCGATGAAGGCTAATAATGTGACAAAAAATAAATTATATTGCGGCCAATTTTCACTACATAGTGCAAAATAGCCTCAATACGATCATTTTATAATGATTGAAACTGTTTAGTTTCGCGAGTATGTGTTCAGAATGTCCACAAACATGTATTGGCATCAAAATCTTGACAAGATATTGTGAAAACAATATTTTTCTATACTATATTCTACAATATGAGAAAGTAAAAATTTTAAAAGTAGTAAGTATTGTTAAATATGTTCACTTTCCATATTATGCGACATCATTCTTATGAATCTACACGTCCTTCCAAAAGGTAGCAAACGTCAGTAAATACGACATAATTCTAAACATCTACTTGGAGTGACCCCAAATTTCACAAGTAGGTAGTCAATTAAGCAATTTATTCATGAGTATAATATTAAAATTAAAGAAAATATTTTATATTTAACCATTAAGCCTTTGCTTCACACTTGATGCATTTGGAAAAATAAGCCTTAATATGAAACATAACACCCTCTGACATTGACATAAGCATTGCTTCGCATAGCATGGACGCTTTATCCCTTCAATCAGGGCATCCAGGGCAGCAGAAAGCAATAATTGCTATTCTTGTAAAAAGGCAATTTGCTGATTCCCTAGTAGCATTTACTATCCATCCAATCTTGGATCGATATTGTATACTTTGAAATTACATTGAAAATTTTTCCAATGTACTCCCAATATTCGGCAAATATTGGGGTTACATTGGCCTTCAATATTGATATTACATTGGAAGTATAGGTGTAATATATTACCAAAAATTTTAAGCCAATTTTGGGACGATTCCGTCAAAATATCAGTTTTTTTTTTATTTTTGTCCAATTATTGGAGCCAATAATAAGACCGTCGTGGGACAGTATTAGATTGCTTATAGGGTACAGCTAGAAAGAGTAGAAGGAAAAAGACAGAGTCCCCAATGCCATCCTAATGATTTTTAATGAGTTTGATGTCCGGAGAACACGCTGAACACAGCATGCGAGCAATACCTTCGTTCTCAAGATTCCCGTCCACCAGCACTGCTCTGTGCGGACGAGGGTTGAAGTTAATCAAAAGAAAATCTGGACCCTCTGATAGAGTGTAGGGTCTCAAAAAGGGTTCAGACATTGAATCCGATATCTTACCTCCGTCAAAGTATCCCCTGTGATATTGTTTTCAAAGTATCCCCCTACACGTGCAAAAAGGAATGATATCCCAAAGAAAATCCAGCTCACACCATCACACTGGTATTCAAGGATGTTATTGTCACTATGTTTCGCGAGTAGTTATTGGATGTTGAAAAAAAGGACAAAGAAAAAGAAAATCAAAAATATCTGACGAATCCCACAACTTTTTGCAATTAGTTAGAGGACATTGAAGAAAAACGCACAGGAAAAGAAAATCATATATAGGTGATCTTACGATATTTGCAAGTTATGGGGCATTGCTGAAAAAGACATAGAAAAAGTAAATCAGCGATAGATGATGTTACTCACTATTTTTTGAAAGGACGAAGGAGAAGATACTGATGAAAGGACATAGAAAATGAGAGTCAGCGATAAGTGATGTTTCTTACTATTGTTTGCAAGTCAGATGGCACTGCTGAACAGGACATAGGAAAAGTACATCAGAGACAGTTGACGTTGTTCACGATTTTTTGCAAGTAGTTAGAGATCACTGATGAAAAAGACATAGAAAAAAAATCATAAATAGTTAATGTTTATCATAGATTTTTTTTCAAATAATTTAAGGGCATTGATGACATTGACATAGAAAAAGATCAGAGATGGATGATGCTAATCAATATTTTATCTTTGTGAGTAATATATTGGATTTCCAGGGAAAATTTGAAAATCTGACTCTAAGTAATATGCTCACTAATACCTGATGCGTGATTTGTAACTCTAGGTTACATTTCTGACTAAGTTCATAAAATAAGTAATTTCCAATCGACATTGGTATATTAATTTTACTGCAGTATATGGATATCACACTACAGACATATTGGCATATATTTCATCCTGAAAATGGATCAGTTTTGAAGGTACCGTGAAAATAAGTGAATCCTAAAAAAATCAATAATTAAATTTTAGATACCTTTGCAACACTCTCCCCACAAATGTATTTTGTTTTGTAGGGGAAAAGTAAATGACAATTACAATTTGTTCAATTTTTTTTAATTGCAGGAAACTTTTGTGCTACTTTAAACTGCTTCTGGTTTCCGAGTTGAATTTAGTGAATCTGAACCAGTTAAAGAAGGAATTTAACTCATCAATGAGCACGTTATCTGGAATTCCCATTGCTTATGACCTCCAACATGGTTCACACCCTTCAGACTGATAGATGAGTCCGCATAAAAGGTACTATTGAACTTTCGAATGTAAGAGGTGTATTATATTTCATCCAGAAATGTTATCAAATGACAATCGAACTACTAAGTTTTGCTTGGACACGGTTGGTTTGGAGGAGGCTAGATTTTCAGAATTAAATTGGTAACGTCAGTGAATAAGAGCATTCATGCTATTTATTTTCTCTGCAATTAACTACATTTACAGCTATTTACACTTTGAACAAAAAGATGCCAGAATTGGGTCCACATCAAACATTACTACGATCCATAACAAAAAATGTTGCAATGTGCATTGACTAAATTGTAACCAGCAGGAGTTTAGAAAAGAAGACAGACAGACAGACCCATACCTTGCGTTTGAGCTTTAGAATTGTCTATTTTATAAGCAAGCAAAAGGACGTGAAGCTGCTATATTAATTATGACATAATCGGCAACAGGTGACAAACACAAGAATTGAGGTTTAGTTCATTAATAATCAACGAAATATAAGAACCTTGAACTTTGAGCAAAACAAAAAAGGCAAAATGAGCATAAGTGATCAATATTTTTCCGAAAAGTTTTTAGACTTTTATGTGAAGACACCGCTCACGCTCAAAGAGCAAGCAATGACAAGGTTATCCATTCAACTATGCCAATATTCTCAAATTAAGAAACACATTATATGTATCGCTGAACCGTTGAAGATAGCGCTGTGTACGAGACATTTTTCTGATGAATTATGGGAAGATCTGCTTGAAAAGCAATCGCTTACAACGTGCGATAAGATCTGTTTTCCCCCTCCATTGAAGCCCCATTTAATAATTCGCATTCGATCAATAGCCATTGAGATACTTATCTGGAACAAAAAATATCAAATAATGCTTAATATTTCTCCCCAGGATACTGACCAGTTTTTGACATTATCTGATTGGACAGCGGAAGGTAGAATAGATGAAGAAAAGATTGCAAAACGCTTAGTTCAAGACGAGCGAATCGCAGTTGGTCTCCGCTATCAAATAGCGTGTGTAAATTATCTAAAGCCTTTTATTCACTCTTTATGGACTCGAATTCCACCACAATGTCGTGAGCATTTGTCAAAAGATCGGTCAAGAATAGTCAGTTTTTTGTCTAAATATATGACAGGGAGATTTGAAATTGTAGATGAAGTCATGTTCAAACTCTTTAGAGAAGTGCTTGAATCGGCAGTATATGAAGGGGAAAGAGTAGCTGTGATTAATTTCTGGAAAGTTCTGAGAAGATTCAGAAAGAGTGGATTCATGAATGATCAAGTTTTAATGAGAGCTTCCCGAAAAGCATGTAGACGATATAATGACAACTATTTAATATTTAGGATATCACACTTAATTGAAGGGGATAAATGGAGTGCTCCATTAACACATTACAGTGATATTTTATATTTCCTTCTTTCTCAGATGTCTGAGCTACAGAGGTTTCACTATTTTAAAAGTTTCTTACCAGAAAGACTCCCATTTATCTCACTTAGTGGCGGAAAAATAGTGGCTGGTAAGTTATTTTCTAGTTTTATAGATTCTTCTTATCGGAGTTATTTTATACCAATTATCACCAAGATCTGGGGCATTTTACCTGAAAGAGTATATGGAGGGGTATTATTAAATCTTTCAGAAAGATATGCAAATCTTTCAAATATAAAAGAGTATCATGTGTTTGATTATGGAGATTTATTGGTGGATCTATTGGAGAAAACTCCAGATAACTACAAACGCTATATATTTACAGATAAATATAATAATCGCAAAGATATAAAACAAAATGAAGGCAAAGAATTGCTACTCAATGTCCTCAAAACGCGGCCATTTAAGCAAAGAAATATAGAATTAATACAAGATATTTTACAACATGCTACAGTAGAAGAAAAACAATCAATTGTAAATTCCAAATGCGGAACAGAACTTTGTAAAATTTTAATTGAAAATAAAAACAATGAAATAGTCGACTTGATATTGGGAGATTGTTTGTCAGAAGAAGAAATCTGTGATTTTAAAAAGAAATTCATGCAATCTCACGAGATGACTTGTTACTCTTTTGAGATATTAGAGCTCGAGACGGAAGAGTCTTTGATTTCATTGTTGAACTGGGGATGTTTCACAGAAGAAGAAATTGTACATTTTAAATCCTTTCTTATTCAAGAGTCGAATTGTAGAGAAGAAATGAAGAATTTCATCATGGACATCAGAATGAATCGCGTGGACAAGATTCTGGAGTGGTGTTTGCCATCTGAAGCTGTTCGAGTACAATTTAAAAAGCAATTAATCAAAGAATACGCAGTTAACTTATTTCCCACGATTATAACATTATCTATATGGGAGGACATTATCACATGGGTCTTTCCAACAAAAGAGGAAAAAAATAATTTTAAACGTGAATTGTATAATGAAGGTATGAGTGAATCGATTCTAAAAACTATGATGATTTCTTTTGATTTGAAAATTGCAAATAATTTTATAGACTGGTGCGGGTTGTCTCCCGAGGAAATAAAAAATTTAAAAAGAGAAGTAATGTTCTCAACGGAGATTTTGCAACATATCTTTGATAAATTGATTTACAAAAAATCCCTTTCAGGAGTTCTAAAATGGGGTCTACCGGATGAAGGAACTTTGACGGTTTTTAAAAAAGCATTTGAGGAATATGCCTTTGAGACTAGGCATATAAAATTTACCGATTATTCTGTACGATTTCAGGAATTGGATTATCTAATTACAGATTTGCTCAATAGTCTAGCAAGAAAGGATGGAGACGAGGCTTTACAGGAAGTTAAAAACTTGGATTAAGAGATAAAAACTAAGTCTTGCAAACAATAACATAGGATTTTTTTCTTAACTTTTTCTCGAAAAATATATTCTACAGTGAACTATCGATGCATCTATATTATAAGGATGAAAAAACTAGAGCATTTTCGAAATTAGGGACACTGAATAAATAAATTGAATGATATTTTCTATAAGCAACTAGACAGTTTATAAACATTATTTAATATTTTAAACGTACAAACCAAAAATTTGAGAAGTTTTGTAACGTAAATTCGTTCTTAATAACAAAATGTTCAAAGGTATAAAACTAAATGTTGTTAAAACCATATTAAATATCAAATTGTCACAGATAGGTATAGATTTAGGGCATGTTACAATTGCAATGAAATATCATATTTGAAAAATAAACATCAATATGTGAATACATCAACACTTTTATAATTAATAATTTAAACATTTTATTAATACTTCGGAAGAATATTCATATATTTTGACTTTATGTAGATTTATGGTTAACGTTGTTTTTTATGACAAATAAGTAAGATGATAATCACTTACCATGTAATATTATATCTATACGGATATCTATGATTTTTGCTGAATAAAATTAATTATTATGAAATTATATATATATATATATACACACACACACACACACACATATATATATATATATATATTGCACTTGCGTATCACTAAATTAACCAGTCGATTTTGTGGACACAAACATATTTATTAAACACATAATATATTCAACTTTGATAATAAAATAATATAATAAACACAGTTACACTGCACTCAAATCTATCAAACTTGACCTCAGGGTGTTCTAGCTAATTAATATATTTGCTATTAAATCTCTAATTAATTTTTTTAAATGCAAGTTGTGCAGCGCGGGAAATTTCCACAGCTCAAATTTTAGACTGACACTTTGATTATATTAACACACGAATAACACATTACATTACAATCGAACTTAAATTTACGATACCTCCTCCCAGATGAGATGCCTTGTAATCCAACATTTGATCTGTCAAAGATCCTGGTGACGAGGTCTCGGGTATTCAATAAAACACAGTTCGTAAGGATGCACGGTTTATTGGAGATATCGCTGAAATCTGCATACCATCGCGGGTTATCACGGATTATCACGGATTCGGTGATCACAGTTCGCTACACTATCCTTTTCCCAATTGTCGGTTTGGCCCAGCTATTCCTGGAGAACCGGGTACTCCGTGCAGGCCGATACCAGTTGGATCGCATTCCACATTAACACTTTGGTGACGTTCCTCACACATGCCGTACCGATGACGGTTGAAGCACTCAGCTGATGGTTGACGCGTACTGCATAGAGACCCAATGTTGGAATTTCACAAACGCTCAGCTCATGTCGAATCGGTCGTGAGGTGAGATCAACACTGCTGTCAGGTACCGTTCTTTCAGTACACACAGTTGTCACAACTGAAATGTAGTATAAGGGTCCAAAAGGTGGCCCACACTATTCCATCTATTTTCAGAGCTGTGTGGTACTGCGTATCGAATGTGGCGAAGTCCTCGCTGTTCCTATGACAGCCACGGCCCGATGAATGCAACTCACGATCTGGCTCTGCCCTAGCTCGATTTGGCTTAAAGCGGCCATGAACTTGGTTGGATGGAAGGTCCCGCCAGAATACGAGCTACACCTGAGTGTACGTGGTCGTAACGGGTAAAACAGCCGTTGGTTCCGTGCTATGGTGCTGTATGCATCTGGAAGCCGCTAAAGAGGGAAGCGAATACCGTGCCTAAAACTGCTTCAAAATGCATATCGGATCGGACTTCGAAAACAAGTGCACATACATTTGGAGACCTACTCCAGTGATATCAGAAAGGAGTCTGATTTCACACTTTACAGTCGAGTCCCTTCAGATTTTGAAAAGGGAGGAACAAAAAGTAACAGTTTTCGACAGAAGAGCGTATTTTAAGTACACTGTAAAACATCCTGAAATCTATGCTTATATTTTTCAGTTCCTTTCCTGATAATTTTGGTAAGCTATCAGAAAAGCCGCAATTATAGGCATTCATGAAAATTCCAGCTTCATTTCTTAAATATTTAGCTAATTATCATCTAACGAAGCGTTATCTTTACAGTATTTTTTTATATATTATCATAACTATTAGGAACCTTACTCAGCATTACGGACAACTATTCCCCTAAAACGTCAAATATTTTACAGTGCATCCGCTGCAAATGTTTTACAGTGCATGCACTGCAAATGTTTTTCTGTGTAGCCCCTGCCAATATTTTACAGTGAATCCCCTACAAATATTTTACAGTGTATCCCCTACAAATGTTTTACAGTGTATCCCCTGCGAATGTTTTACAGTGCATCCTTTGCATATGTTTTACAGTGTATCTATAAACTCGAATCGAACGCTTTAGAAATGATGTCTATGTGTATATGTATGTTTGTGTGTGTGCGTATGTTAATATTTGTGCGTGTCTGTGTACTGTAGACGTAATACCTTACAAAGGAATGAAGCGCTTATAATATAATTTGGAGCAATTATTATAATCAATGAGAATGAATACTGGAATCATATTGATGGTAAAAACAATCAAAGATTCGGATGAGAGCCCATTTTTGGAAAAAATATTTGAAAATATCATTGAAAAATCAATAATTTCAATAATGATAAATAATACTCTTGCCAGATGTAATATTTCAATAGAAAATTAATAATACAAGCTTCTGAACTTTAGCGAGATATCTCACGTTTTTCAAATAAATTCATCAAAAGAATTATAAGATTAACTGAAGTGTCGCTCAAATCGACTTTATCATACCAGAATCAATATTTAATTAGTTTAATAATTTTTTTTCAAGGAAAAAATTGAAATATCTGTGCCATTGTTCCAATTGATAAGAATTATAGTCTGCTACCCTTCATTCTAAATGAATTGAAAAATCATTCAATTGAAATTGTTCTTCCATTGACATTGTCGATCAATTGACACTGTTCATCCAATTGACATTGTCATCCATTTGACAGTTTGACATTGCATCCCTCTAGGGGTAACTCACGCCCACCGAGAAAACTAATAATATCGCAAACAAAAAAAATTGTATCTCGGCTGTTTTTACTTATACTGTGCAAAATAGCCGCAATAAGATCGTCATATAATTATTGAGACTGTTGACTTTCGTCATCATGTATTCAGGATGTCCACAAACTTGTATTGGTATCAAAATATCGAGGAAAAATAAGTTGTGAAAGCAATACTTTTTCTATACTGCATCCTGTAATATGAGAAAGTAAAAACTTAAAAAGTAGTTAGTAGTGTTACATATATATATTCACTTTCCATATTATGAAATATCATTCTTGTGAAACTACACTGGCTTTGAAAAGTTACCAGACGACAGTGAAAGCGACATAATTCAAAATCTTCTATATTATTGCCTACAAATTTCACAAGTAAGTAGTCAATTGAATAATATATTCTTGAGTATAATAATAAAATTAAAGAAAATATTTTAGGTTTACACTTAAAGTCTTTCTTTCACACTTGGAACATTTGGAAAAAGTTTTTATGCTATACAAAGAATCCTTATTATGAAATGTAACGCCCTCTGTGTTTGACATAAGCACCGCACCGACGTTTTACCCCTTCAATCAGGGGAACTAGGGCAGCAGAAAGCAATAATTTCTATTCCTGCAAAAGGGCAATTTTCAGATACCCTAGCAGCATTTACTATTGGTCTGATATTGGATTAATATCGTATATTTTGGCATTACATTGGAAAATTTCCGAATGTAATCCCGATATTGTGCAAATATAGGGGTTTCATTGGCCTTCAATATTGATTTTACATTGGAAGAATTGGCGTAATAAATTGTCCCTAAACTTAAAGCGGATATTGGCTTTCTTACTGTTGTGGTAGTCGTGGCTCAGAGTATTGATGCGGTCGTTCTGTGTTTGCGTTTTAACAGTATTGCAATGTACTAGTCATAGAAGGATATTACAGCCCTAGAAAGACCTGAAACGGGTTCTTTTCTTTTAACTGTCTTAAAACTTTTTCTTAAAACTTTCTAACTGTCTCGCATGTTGGAAATTGTTTCATTAACAATAAATAATAGAATCGTCCTCAGAAACGAAATTGGCAACTCACTTAATGGACTATCCTGTCCATCCAATAGTATGCCAGCGTTCAGAATTTTCAAACGTATTCTTCATGACATAACAAATTTAATCCATTCTAAAATCATCTCCAATACATTTCGCACATTTTTCTTTGGGGATTGAAACAAGTCGTTTTCACCTCGCCCCCAATTTTCATATTGTTTACATTTTAATGCCCCAGAATGAAATCGTCAATGGTCATTTATTATATGTAATTGACATTAATTAAATATTAATTGTATTTTGATGAGTCCTTTGCAAGTGAGTGGAAATGAATAAGTCATTCGTTTGAACTATTAAATTGCCAAAAGTGACAAATATCCATTGATATGTTATTCATTCAATACCAAAACCATTGTTTTATGGATCTTGCAAACCATTATTTCGTTGTGACATAAATAACTCCATTGCATTATGTGAGAAAGGTGAAGTTCTGCCCACGTCGTACCTTTATAGATACATTGATCTTTGATGTGTATGATTCAGTGATTTTATTAAAGAATGGATCCTTAGCTGGTCTTTGTAATGTATGTAAAGAATGTGGACTGTCAATCACAAGCAATGCCATCTCTAGCGTAGACAGTAATCAAACAACAGCACTGCTAGTAACCCTCCTCCAAAAGAAAAAAAAATCTGATGTGGGCAGCACATGACTTTCGCTGCATGATGCAAGTACTTTATTTCGTTCAATACGTAATAAAGATCGACAAGATACACGTCACATCTTTGTAACGTTGAAAATACACTGATATTGTAATTATTTTTCTTTTTTTTTATGACAACTTATAAAATTATTTTAAAGTTTCCAATTAACTTATATTTCGCGCAAATATAACTTAACAATTGGAACATCTGCTAAGTTATATATACACTATTATAATTCGTTAATTATTATGAATCCCTCAATTTGGCGTAATTTTCGTAACTTTAACCTCATTTTTGTCAATTTGGCGACATTTTCGTCAACTTGGCACTACATTAAAAAGATCTCCAAGATGGCGATATTTCGTCAAATTAGACGACACATTTGTCGCCAGATGTTATATATTTGATGACGCTTACTACTGTTCATTTTTATGTAGTTTTAGATACATTTATTTGATAAATGTACAATAATTCAAGAACGGCTCAAGCTAGCGTTTTAAAAGTTATGTCATTCTTTTTATAACAGAAAACCACTAAATTACTATAAAATGATTATTTATTTATAATAATTGAATATCTACATTTTTGCATAACTTTTTAAAAATCCGAAATTTAGGGGTCTTCCAAATTTTCGGTCACGTTAAAATTAATAGAATTTTAGTGTCCATGGAATACACACATATACACACCCATAACCTCAGAAAAGCTCGATTCAGGGATGCTTGAAAAGTACTCTCAGATCTAAATCTCAAATTTAAATTTTCGACCCAGTCACAATACTTTCCCTATACAATATACTATGTATGTACGGAAAGTAACAGCTGCAAAAACGGAGTCTATTGCTAGGAAAGCGACTTGAGAAAGTTTGCAGCGGCCAATTAAAGAAGCTAAAATTTCTATATTGGAAAGTAAGTAATATTAGCGTAAATTTTCAGTTACAAGGTTAAAGAACATATGTGCCATTTGCCTATAGCAGTTAGACAGACGATGAAAATTGCGGTAAAACGAAAACGATAATTATGCAAATCTATCATTTACAACTGAAGTATCTCTGAGGGAAATAGCGAGAAATTTGGGTGAAAACATAATCCGTAAAATAAGCTAAATTTAACTTCATAATTAAAGTGGTGTCACGTCTACTTCAATATATAAGCAATAAAATTAAAGACACATATCATAGATAAAAAGGTCATTTAATCAAATAAAACCATCCTATAAGACGTACAAATGTTAAAAGGCCAGAGCGCTTTCGGGTATCGCACTATACTCTACATCAGTGCCTATATGAAAAATTATCGTGGAAACAAGCTCATATGTAGACCAGATTGGCAGACAAATTTGCATAAATCAGCTACGGAATAATGATAATATAAACAGGCTAATAAAGATTAATCAATTAAGTGTTATAAACGGGAGATTTAAAATTTAAACAGTTTTTTTTAACGTTCTTGTTTCCCGAATCTCACTTGGTTTTCATACCGCTATTTTCCGTAAACGCACTTTTACTAACTCTTGTATCCCTGCTAATTATCATATATCCTCTAAAAGAGCACGTATATCCTCTAAAAGAACTTTCTTTAACGCTTATTTTAATAGTGCATTTAACGTTTGCTCGTCTATTTCGACTTTAACTAATGAAATCAACTTTATCTTTAATCTTGGTCATGAAGCCGCTTATTCCTTTGAGTTTATTTATAAAATTTTCGCTCATATTCGCCGCAAATTTATTCAACCAGATACTAAACTTGTTGATGTTGTTGACCTTATGCCGTATAAACCCAATCTTTCGTATCATCCGAGGATTTTCCGTCCCCTCATTCACTTTTGCCGTGAATTTAGATTTAGACCTGCTCACGCACATATTACTACCTTATTCAATCGCATTCGCCTTTAATCGCATTCTAAGTAAAAAATCCCCCTGTCATCATCGAAACTATATAGACGTGAAAAAGTACATTTTACATTATATGTTGTCGAAATTTGAAACTTTTTCATGAAAACGAATGCTAGTAATATGATTTTAAAATACAATCATCAGCTTATCTTTATCACAAAAATCCTTATCCTTACCGCAACTCTTATGTTCTAGTTGAAGCGATGCAAGCCATCCTTCTTTATCCCTTCACTTATGCGAAAATATTTGAAGAACTTTGTAGATATTCATTTTTTACAAGTAGTTAAAGGGCATTAATGAAAAGGGCACATAAAAAAAATCAGAGATAAGTGTATAAAGAACCTTTCCGCCCCAACCGGGACTCGAACCCTGGATCTCCGAATTAGCCAACCAATGCTCTACCGCTGAGCTATTGGGATGATATTGCAAGTTCTTATCTTTGGGATGTTACTCATATGTTTGCGAGTTAGAGAGCATTCATGCAAAAGACATCGAAAAAGAAAATCAGAGATAGGTAAAGTTCTTAACTATTTTTTGCGAGTTAGAGGGTATTGAAGGAAAAGAAACAGAAAAAGAAAATCAGTAAGTTAACGTAACTCATCATTTCTTGCAAGTAGTTAGAGGACGTTGAAGAGAAAGACAGAGAAAAAGAAAATTAGGGATAAGTGATATTACTCACAACGTTTTGCAAGCAGCTAAAGGGCATTGATGTAAAGGATATAGAAAAAGGAAATTAGAGATAGGTGACGTTACTCACTATGTTTTGCAAGTAGTTAGAGGACATTGATGAAAAGGACATAGAAAAATAAAATCACAGATGTTGCTCACTATTTCTTGCAAGTTAGAGAGCATTGGCGAAAAAGGTATAGAAAACGAAAATCAGAGACAGGTGATGTAATCACCATATTTTGCATGTAGTTAAAGGTAATTTATGAAAACACAGAAAGGGAAAAACAGACATAGGTCATGTCACTACCTATTTTTTGCAAGTAGTTAGCGAACATTTATGAAAATAACATAGAAAATCAAAGATATTAGGTGTTACTCACGATATTTTACAAGAAGTTAGAGAGCATTGATGAGAAATTTTAGAGAGTATAGAAAAATAAAATCGAACAAAGGCAACGTTATTCTTTATTTTTTTTCAAGTAGTTAGAGAACATTAAAGAAAAGGACAAAGTAAAAGGAAATCTGGGATAGGCGATGTTACTCACTATGTTTTGCGAGTAGTTATAGAACGTTGAAGAAAATGATAAAGAACAAGGAAATTAAAGATATGTGACGTTACTCACTACTTTTTGCAAATAGTTAGAGGACATTGAAGAAAAAGTCATAGAAAAAAAAATCAGACATTGGTGATCTTACTCACTATATTTTAAAGTTATAGTGCATTGATTTAAAGGTCATAGAAAAGTAAATCAGAAATAGATGATGTTACTCACTATATTTTGCAAGTTAGAAGAAGAGGGCATTGATGAAAGGACAGCGATAATTGATGTTACTTTCTATATTTTGCAAGTCAGGTGGCATTAATGAATATGACATAGAAAAAGTAAATCAGAGACGGTTGACATTACTCACGATTTTCTGCAAGTAGGTAGTTGGGGGTCATTGATGAAAAAGACATATAAAAAAAATCAGAAATAGATTATGTTTATCATAGTTTTTTTTTAAATAGTTTGAGGGCATTGATGAAATGGACATAGGAAAAAATTCAGAGATGGGTGACGTTAATCACCATTATATTTTTGTGTAAATATATTGGTTTTACAGGTCAAGATTTGAAATATTTGACGCTTAGTAAAATGCTCACTAATATCTGATGCATGATGAGTAACTCTAGGTCACATTTCAGTAAGTTCATAAAATGTAATAAGTAATTTTCAATCTACAGCGATGTATTAAACTCACTGCAGTAAGCAAATGGGCGTCGTCACACTGCATACATATAGACATATATTTAATCCTGAAAACGGATCACTTTTAAAGGTACCGTGAAAATAAGTGAATCCTAAAAAATTCAATAATCGAATTTTAGATAATTTTGTAACTCTCTCCACACAAATGTATTTTGTTTTGTAGGGGAAAAGTAAATGGCAATTACAATTTGTTCAATTTTTTTAATTGCAGGAAACTTTTGTGCTACTTCTAACTGCTTCTGATTTTCGAGCTGAATTTAGGGAAGCTGGACTAGTTAAAGAAAGAATTTAACACATTATTGAGCACGTTGTCTGGAATTCCCTTTGCTCATGACCTAGAAAATAGGTCAAACTCTCCAGACTTGTATATAGATCCACATTAGAGGTACTATTGAACTTTCGAATTTAAGAGGCGTATTATATTTCATCCAGAAAAAGCATCAAATGAAGATCAAACTGTTAAATTTTGCTTGGACATGGTTGGCTTGGAGCGTGATTGATTTTCAGCATTAAATTAATAACGGTAGTTTATGAGAGCATTCATGCTATTTATTTTCTCTGCAATTAACTACATTTAGAGCTAGTTACCCTTTGAACAAACATACTTTGATATGAATTATGCCAGCATTTGGGTCTATATGAAATATTACTAAGATTCACAGCGACAAATGGTACAAGATGCATCAACTGAATTGTAACCAATAGGTGTTTCCAAAAGAAGACAGATCCATATCTTGTGTTTGTGCTATAGAATTGTCTATTTTAGACGCAAGCAAATGGACGTGAAGCTGCAGTAATAATTATGACATAATTAGCAACAGGTGACAAACACTTCTAGGATATTTTAACCCCCAGGCTGGTGCTTTACACCTATAAAGATTGATATCTGTTTTTCAAAAAAATGTTTTCTTCAAGACAATTTCATTCAGTTTGATTTGGGATATAAAACTCTGTGTAATGTAAAACGCCAATAATGAAGGATATTTCATTGACGACCGATATTCTAAACGTGAATATTTTAAATTGCGTAAAACGTGATCTTAGGAAATAATAATTTATAATTACAAATGCAGTATAAATGAATTGCCTTTTAGATTAGTAGAACAAAAGCTGAGACTTAGTACATGAATATGCAGTGAAATATAAGAACCTTTAACGCTTGAGACAGTCAAAGAAAGACAAAATGAGCATAAGTCATCAATATTTTTCCGAAAAGTTTTTAAACTTTTATTTAAAGACACCGCTCACGCTCAAAGAGCAAGCAATGACAAGGTTATCCATTCAACTATGCCAGTATTCTGAAATTAAGAAACTCATTATATGTATCGCTGAACCGTTGAGGAGAGAACGGTTTACAAGACATTTTTCTGATTCTTTATGGGAAAGTCTTCTTGAAAAGCAATCGTCTGCAATGTGTGAGAGGATCTGTTTTCCCACTCCATTGAAGCCCCACTTAATAATTCGCATTCGATCAATAGCCATTGAAATACTTATCTGGAACAAAAAATATCAAATAATGCTTCATATTTCTCCACAGGCTACCGACCGGTTTTTGACATTATCTGATTGGACAGCGGAAGGTAGAATAGATGAAGAAAAGATTGCAAAACGCTTAGTTCAAGACGAGCGAATGACTGCTGGTCTCCGCTATCAAATAGCGTGTGTAAATTGTTTAAAGCCTTTTATTCACTGTTTATGGAATCGAATTCCGCCACAATATCGTGAGGATTTGTCAAAAGATCAGTCGGGAATAGTTCGTTTTTCGTCTAACTATATGGCGGGAAGATTTGCAATTTTAGATAAAGTCATGTTCTTTAAAGAAATATTCGAATCGGCAGTATTCGAAGGGGAAAGAATAGCTGTGATTAATTCCTGGAAAGTTCTGAGTGAATTCATAATGAGTGGATTCATAAATGATGTTGTTTTAATGAAAGCTTCTGAAACAGCAAGTAGACGATATAATGAGAACTATTTAGAGTTTTGGATATTACACCTAATTCAAACTGATAACTGGAGTGCCCCATTAACACATTACAGCGATATTTTATATTTTCTTCTTTCTCAGATGTCTGATGTACAAAGGCTTGAGTATTTTAAAAATTCCTTACGAGAAGATTCCCTATTTATCTCACTAAGTAGCGAAGAAGCAGTGGCTAATAGGGTATTTTCTAGTTTCATAGATTCTTCTTACCGAAGTTATTTTATACCAATTATCATCAAAATGTGGGGCATTTTATCTGAAAGACTATATGGAGCGGTATTATTGAATCTTGCTCAAAGGTATGTGAATTTTTCAAATATAAAAGAATATCATGTGTTTGATTATGGAGATTTATTGGTGGAGCTTTTGGAGAAAACTCCAGGTAACTACAAACGCTATACATTTAGAGATAAGTCTATTGATGGCAATTTTATAACAAAAAATGAAGGCAAGGAACTACTACTCAATGTTCTTAAAAAGCGCCCATTTAAGCAAAGAAATATAGAAATATTGCAAGATATTTTACAACATGCCACAGTAGAAGAAAAACAATCTACTATATATTCCAAATGCGGAACAGAAATTTGTAAAATTTTAATTGAAAATAGAAATCATAAAATAGTTGACTTGATATTGGCAACTTGTTTGCCAGAAGACGAAATCTGTGATTTTAAAAAAAAATTCATACAGTCTTACGAGATGACTTGCCACTGTTTTGAGATTTTAGAGCACGAAACTGAAGACTCTTTGCTTTCATTGTTGAACTGGGGATGTTTTACAGAAGAAGACATTGTACATTTTAAAATCATCCTTACTCAAGCATCATATTGTAGAGAAGAAATTAAGAAGTACATGGTGGACTCCAGAAGGAATCGCGTGGACAAGATCCTGAAGTGGTGTTTGCCATCAGAAGTCGTTCGAATACAATTTAAAAAGCAATTATTCAGAGAATACGCTGTTAATATATGTTACATTTTTATATCATTATCTATATGGGAGGAAATTGAGGAGATTATCACCTGGGTCTTTCCAGCAGAAGAAGACAAAAATTATTTTAAACGTGAATTGTATAATGACGGTATGTGTGAATCGATTCTTAAACTT